>JAULKR010161569.1:0-26034 GCA_032356305.1 Prasiola linearis
GCTGGCTCGTCCGCCCGCTGTGCCGCGTCGATCAGATCGACCAGCGCCTGGATGCTGTCGAAGCGCTCACGGCAGACAACGATCTGCGCATGGGTCTGCGCGACGAATTGGCAAGTGTCGCCGGCTTGGAGCGCCTGTCCGCTCGTCTAGCTGCCGGACGTGTCGGCCCGCGCGATGTGCAGCAGTTGCGGCAGACGCTGGTGCAGATCGGCCCCATCAAGTCGGCGCTGTCGGGGCACGGGTGTGACTCGCTGCGCAAAGCGGCGGATGGGCTGTCGCTGTGCCTTGACGTGGTTGACCGGATCTCGTCGTCGTGCGCGGACGAAGCGCCTGCCAAGCTGGGCGACGGTGGGTGCATCAAGGAAGGCTTCAACGACGAACTCGACGAACTGCGCGGCTTGCTCAAAGACGGAAAAGGCTACATCGAACGGCTGCGCAAACAGGAGGCCGAGCGAACGGGTATCACGTCGCTAAAAATCGGCCAGAACAAAGTCTTCGGCTACTACCTCGAAGTCACCAACGCGCACAAGGACAAGGCGCCAAGCGACTGGACGCGCAAGCAAACACTGGTCAACGCCGAGCGCTACATCACGCCTTCGCTCAAGGAGTTTGAGGAGAAAGTGCTGTCGGCAGAGGAGCGCATTGGGTCGCTCGAAGCCCAGTTGTTCGAGACGCTCTGCCTAGCGCTCGCCGAACAAGCTGCCACGTTCGGGCGCAACGCGAGTCTTCTGGGGCTGATCGACACCTTTGCGTGCCTCGCCGAACAAGCCGTCCGCCACCATTATGTCCGCCCGACGGTCGACGAGAGCTGCGTGCTCGACATTGAGGAGGGGCGCCATCCAGTCGTGGAGCACGCGCTGCCTCCCGGCGAGCCGTTCATTCCCAACAGCGTCCGCCTCGACCCCGATGGTGCGCTCGGCGATTCGGAAGCGCGTCAGATGCTCGTCATCACCGGCCCCAACATGGCGGGCAAGAGCGTCGTCTTGCGGCAAACGGGACTGATCGTGCTGCTGGCCCAGATCGGCTCGTTCGTCCCGGCGACGTCGGCGCGCATCGGCGTCGTCGACCGCATCTTTACGCGCGTCGGAGCGCACGACAATCTGGCGGCAGGGGAGAGCACGTTTCTGGTCGAGATGAACGAGACCGCCAACATCCTCAACAACGCGACCGATCGCTCGCTCATCCTGCTCGACGAAGTCGGACGCGGCACGTCGACGTTCGACGGCTTGTCGATTGCGTGGGCGCTGGCCGAGTATCTCCACGAAACACCTCACGTCGCCGCCCGGACGCTGTTTGCGACGCATTACCACGAACTCAACGCGCTGGCGGAGCGCCTGCCCCGCATCGCCAACGCGCGCGTTCAGGTGCAGGAGCACGGCGGCAAAGTGATCTTTCTGCGGCGGCTGGTGCCGGGTGGAGCAGATCACAGCTTCGGCATCGAAGTCGCGCGCATGGCCGGGTTGCCCGAAGCCGTCGTCGTGCGCGCGAGGGAAGTCATGGCGCACTTAGAAACCCAACGCGCGGAAGTGCCGGACGATGAACCTGTCTCGTCGGGCGATGGTGCTGCGCGTCCGCAACCCGTCGTCGCCGCGCAACCGTCGTCACCAGCGGCTCAGGTGCAGGCGATTCCGAGCGGGATGCAGATGACGTTTTTCGGCGCTCAATCGGATCCTGCACTGGAAGCGGTCCGAGACGCGCTCGACGGCCTCGACATCAACTCGATGACGCCGGTTCAGGCTTTGCTCAAGCTGGCCGAGTTGAAGGCGATGGCGGACGGGTGATCACTATAAGCGGTCACTTCCGATACCGCGCGATCAACGCTTCCACGCGCGACTCATCGAGCGGTAGGTCGGACGGCTTGGAGGCGGGCGCAGCGGCTGATTGTACCTCGGTTCGGCTGGGCTTCGCTTTGGTGGCCGATGGGTTGTCCTCGCGCACCGGATTGCCGCTTCTGGCGAGTAAGCGCGCCTCGATTTTGTCGATCCACGAGCCGTCGCTACTGGGCTTGGCGGTGGGACGAGAAGGGGTGGCGGACATCGGACGGGGTGCAGGCGTGTGAGAAGGAGCACGCGATGACGAGCGTCTGGGCGGCGCCGCGTCTGTTTTCTGTGCCTCGCGCACGCCCCAAGCGACCCGCTTGAGATGAATGAGGTGCAGCGGCGACAGGTTGTCACTCGTGATCGAACCGCCGACCGTTCCGGGTCCCAGCGTCATCGCGGGAAAGAGGTCGGTCGTGTAGCCGACCGAACCAAGCGCAGTCGTGGTGTTGACGACGATCCGCATGGCAGGCTTTTGCAGCGCAAACTGTTCAGCGACGGTCTCGCTCGTGCAGTGCAGGCCGAGTGTGTGACCGATGCCGCCGAAATTGAGGATCTGGATGCACCGGTCGCAGCCTGCCTGCCAGCCGTCGGCGTGGTAGAAGCTCAGAATGGGCGAGAGCGTCTCCATCGACAGCGGCTCGCCCTTGCCGACTTCCTCGACCTCGGCGATCAACGCGCGTGTCGTGTCGGGGACGCGGAAACCAGCTTCACGTGCGATCCAATGGGGCGACTTGCCGACCTGATCGGCGTTGAAGCGTCCGTTGGAATAGACGAAGCGGCGCAGTTTTTCTACCTCGTCCGGCGAGCAGACGTGCCCGCCGCGTTCTGCCATCGCCGCCAGCAGTTTGCGCGAGATCGGGGCGTCGCCGACGACGCTGCGCTCGGTCGAACACAGCGTACCCCAGTCGAACGAGGTGCCCGTCAGGATGTGCTCGGCCGCGGCCTCGACATCGGCGCTGCGGTCGACGAAAACGGGCACGTTGCCGCTGCCGACGCCGTACGCTGGTTTGCCTTTCTGGTAGGCCGCTTTGACCATCGCGCTTCCACCCGTCGCGAGGATGACGCTGGTCAGGTCGTGGTCGAGCAAGGCGTTGGTGCCTGCAATCGTGACAGGCGACAGACAGCCCAGCAGTCCCTCGGGCGCTCCCGCTCCATACGCAGCTTCTGCGACGACTCGCAGGGCCTGGGCCGAACACTCGGCAGCGCGCGGGTGCGGACTCATCACCATGCCGCAGCGCGCCTTGACCGATAAGATCGCCTTATACATCGCCGTAGCCGTCGGGTTGGTCGACGGCACCAGAGCCGCCACAACGCCCATCGGGTGGGCGACTTCCCAGATCGACTCGCCTTTGTTGACGATGCCTGCCGTCTTCATTCCGGCCATCCGCTCGTGCAGCGTCTGCGTCGCGAACAGGTTTTTCGCCGTCTTGCTGTCGACGCGGCCAAACCCGGTTTCCTCGTGCGCGTGGCGGGCTAGCGGCTCGGCTTGGGCAGCTCCGGCATCGACCATCGCTTTGACGATGCGGTCGACGGTAGCTTGGTCCGCCGTCTTGAACTGCTGCTGTGCCTGATGCGCAGCGGTAACTAGAGAGCGAGCGTTTTGAATCGAAGTAAGGTCTGCGTCCATCGGCGTAGTCGGGTTGAGGCTTCAAGATAGCCTTGTGCTTTCCTATTGCGAGCGAGTAGGCGCGACTACCGTTTCGGGGCGTCAGCGCCATCTGGAAGGGCTGCATACCAATCGGCATAGGGCGTGTTTTTGGGCGCGTGCCGATTGTAGTCCGGTGCGCCATCGGTCCACCAGACCGGGCCGCGTTCGCCCAGGGCGACTTTGGCGTCGTGGACTCGGCTGCGCGCTTCTTTTTCAGCGGTCTCGTCGCCGGAACGTTTGGCTGTGCCCACGTCGCGGCGAGCGCTCATCAATTCCTTCGTCAAGCGCTGACGCTCGGACTCAGGAAGTTCAGGGTTGGTCGTGCGCCACAGGATGCCGTTGTGCGCGAAGTAGCGTCCGTCAGGAGTGGTTGGGTAGTGCATAGTGGGGAAACGACCGTCGCCCTCCCACGATTCGGATAGAGGTCACAAACCCGCTTCGATCTCTGCCATCCGCGCCTCAACGTCGGCGACCGATTGTGCGTCGCCCAGTTCGCCCCAGATGCGGTACGCCTGGCGCAGGTCCGTCAGCGCCTCTTCCCGGCGTCCCGACTGCATCCGCACGCCGCTTCGATCCCACAGCGTCCGGGCGTGGAAGTCTCCGCTCCGGTCGTCGGTGCGGCCGATCACATGGGCGAAGTCGGCTTCGGAAGCCGCGTCGCGACCCGACGTAGCATGCCAGAGTGCACGGCGCCGGATCGTCCGGGTGACGGCGGCGTCGTCTATGCCGCGCGTCGCGATCTGCCGGACCCTCAGCGTGTCGAGCAGCGGACCGATGCGGTCCAAATCCGCGTCCGATCCGCGTGCTTCGAGGTTACGGATGGAGAAGTCGAGCGTCTGGATCGTCTTGGGGTGATGGCGTCCGACCGTGCGTTCGTAGAGGGCGTATCCCGCAGTCAGCAGCGAGTCGGCGAGGTCGTGCTCGCCCACGCGCATCCGGTTGTCGCCCAGGTTGAGCAGGACGAAGGCGATGCTGTGGTGGTCGCCGGAATACAGGCGCTGTCGAATGCGTAGCGTTTCACTCTGGTACACGTACGCGCTGTCCCAGCGGCCCGACGTCGCGTAGGCGAAGCCGATGTTGTTGAGCGCCGTCGACGAGTGCTCGTTGATCGGTCCGTGCACTTCGTCCCAGATGGCGCGTGCGCGGCGGAGAATGGGCAGGGACTCGTCAATGCGGTCGAGGTAGACGAGCGTCAGGCCGTTCTGGTTGTAGGCGCGACCCATTGCGTCACTAACGCTGCTGCTCATCTGCTCGTGCTGATCGCGGTACGCAGCGAAAAGCGTTTCGGCAGCGGCGTAGTCGCGGCGGTCGAGGGCGAGCATGCCCAACTCGTTGTAGCTCTGTGCCAGGTCGAAGTGGGGCGACGGTAGCTTGGCGCGGAAGATGGTGTGGGCGCGCTGCAAGACCGAGTCGGCTTCGTCGAGTCTGCCCGCCTGCTGGAAGGCGACGCCCATCTCGCGCAGGCTCTGTGCCGTCGTCGTGTCGCCCGGCCCGAATAGGCGCGACCGGGTGGCGGCAGACGCGCGGTGCAGGTCGAGCGAGGCGTCGTAGTCGCCCAGGTCCTTGAACAAGCGGCCCAACTCATGCTGCATCTGCGCCTGGACGACCGGCTGATCGGCCAGAGCGGTGTCGATGCGCGCCGACGCGGACATCAGAACCTCGTTGAGCGTAACCGTTCGCCCACCCTCGTAGCGCGGATCGGCGTCGGCGAACAGGCCCGATAGAAAGCTGCTGACCTCATTGGCCTTGTCGCGTTCGGTTGTGGCTGTGGCGAGCGCCGCTGTCAGTTTACTCTGCCGGTCGATCAGGGCACCGACGAAGAGGAGGATGCCGACAATAGCCAGAACCCCGAACGCCACGCCGGTCTGGTTGCGGCGCGCGAACGTGCGGGCGCGGTAGCCAAGCGAGGGCGGACGTGCGTCCACCGTTTGCCCATCGAGGTGCCGCTGCAGATCGTCGGCGAGCGCTTGTGCAGAGGCGTAGCGCCGAGCGGGTTCTCGAGCGACGGCCCGTTGGCAGATCGCGTCCAGGTCGCCGCGGAGCGACGCGTGCAGCCGCTTGGCTGTCGTGCCGCGCGCATCGGCAGACTGGTGGGTGATGCGGCTTGAGGGACGAGGTGCGTCATGCGTCAGGACCGACGTCGCCAGGGTGTGATGGTCCGACGCCTCGTGCGGACGTGCGCCGCAGAGCAGTTGGTAGAGCAGGACACCGAGCGCGTACACGTCCGACTGGGTCGTCGCCCCATCGCCCCGGATTTGCTCGGGCGATGCGTACGATGGCGTGAGAGGTGCCGCGTACTGCGTGATCGCTTCGTCGTCGCCCTCAGCCAACGTCGCCACACCGAAGTCGAGGAGTTTGGGAACGCCCTCTTGCGTCACGAGCACGTTCGATGGCTTCAGGTCACGATGCACGATCAGCCGACCGTGCGCGTGGGCAACGGCGCGGCACACGTCCGCAAACAGTCGCAGCCGCGCGTCGACCGGCAGCCGGTGGGCATCGGCGTACACGGTGATTGGCTGCCCATCTACGAATTCCATAACGAGAAACGGGTCGCCGCCGTCAGTCAGCCCGCCGTCGAGCACGCGTGCCACGCCCGGATGGTCGATGCGGGCCAGCAGTCGGCGCTCGCGTTCGAATCGGCGTTGTGCTTCCGGTGACGCCGACAGGAGAACGAACTTGACGGCGGCGCGCTGATCGTAGGCGCCATCGGCGCGGTGCGCTGCATACACGACGCCCATTCCGCCCTCGCCGAGCACGTCGTCCAACAGCCACGCGCCGACCCGTTGCCCCGATTTACTTCGCGCGTCATCGTCCAGGGCGGCGGAGGCTTCGCACCGCGGCAGGGCATCGGCGGCTTGGTCGAGTGTGGTGGAGTCGGCGCTCGCGAGCACGGTGCCCACCAAGCGGGCCAACTCGGGATCTTCGATTGTCGCGAAACGAGCCGGCCGCTCGGGTTCGGCAAGCCCCAACAGTTCGTCGACCAGAGCGTCAACGGCTTCGAAATGGTCGAGGAGCGAGAGGGGAGACATGGAGACGGGCAGTACGAATAGAGATGCGTCATTTGTGCTCAATCTGCGACACCCCGGCGTCCGCCTTTACTTAGCGTCGGCCAGCAAGACCGAGAGGTAGCCGCGCGCTTTGAGCCAGTCGCGCTGGACGGTGCGCACCGACTGACTGAGCGCGTGGGCCGTTTCCTCGTTGTCCAATCCGCCGAAAAACCGGCATTCGACGACGCGGACGAGGCGTGGATCGTGGGCTTCAAGGCGTACCAATGCAGCGTCGACGCTGAGGGCGAGGTCGAGCGACGTCCGCCCCTTGTGGTCGGGGATCGTCGCCACGTCGTCTAGGCTGGCCGCTGCCACACCGCTTCCGCGCTTATAGCTGTTGCGTCTGCGTGCGTAGTCGACGAGCACTTGCCGCATCACGCGTGCCGAGATACCGACGAAATGCGCTCGCGTCTTGTCGTCGGCCCGCGTTTGGTCGATCAGACGGATGTAGGCTTCGTGGACCAGGTCGGTCGTCGAAAACGTGTGGTCGTCGCGCTCGCGCCTCAGATAGCTGCTCGCAATGCGGCGCAGGGTGTCGTAGACGGCAGGGGTAAGCGCAGAATCGGCGGCAAGCTCTCCGGACTGCGCTCTGAAGAGAAGTTGCGTCGTTGGATCGCGGTCGTAGGTGCTCGACATCGAAGAAGGTGGTGGTGCCTTCCAAGATAGAGTCGCAGCCGATCCGTGTTCCTCGCGTTGGATTCGACGGCCCACTGTCGACCGATCTCTTCTGTCAGGAGAGCAAGCCGCTGAAGAGGGAAGCGACGGCGAGCGAAGGCAGATCGGCCAATCCGTGCGGCACGAGCGAGCGTGCCGTGTCGGTCGAAAACCGCTCGATGTGGCGGTACTCATCGCCTTCGGGTTCGCGCGCTACCTCGACCCAGCGACCGTTGGTGCTCACGATCCACACTTCCGGGATTCCGGCAGCGGCGTAGCGCGGGCGTTTCACGTCGCGGTCCGTAGAAAGCGTGGAGTCGGCGACTTCGATGAGCAGTAAGACGTCCTCGGCGTGCGCTACCGTACCGCGTGTGAGCACATCGGGGTGCAGGAGAGCGAGGTCCGGCTCCGGTTCAGACCGGTCGTTCAGTCGAACCGGATTCTGGACGCTCACCACGTACCGGTTCTGGCGGTGATCGCCGAAAAAAGTCGTCAGCACATTGGTGACGATGAAGTGGTCGTTTCCAACGGGGGACATAGGCAGGAGGCAGCCATCGAGCAGTTCGACACGTTCGTCCTCGCGGAAAATGCCCGCTTCGCCCATTGCGTGATAGTCGGCGACCGTAATGGGCCGCAGCGCAATCGGAGGCGGAGCGACCGGAGCAAAGGCGTTGAACGGAGGCATAACGAAAGCAGTCAAGTGTGCAGGCTATGCACGGCTGAGCGGCGTGGCGGGTTCTACCGGCACTCGTCGCTCACGATCTCGCCGCGCGCGATCACGTGGCAAACGTGCGACGTGTACTCGAACGGATCGCCGTCGAACAGCACCACATCGGCGTCTTTACCGACGGTCAGGCTGCCGACGCGGTCGCTCTGTCCGATGATCTGAGCGGCGCTCGAAGTGATGGACGCGAGGGCATCGGTGAACGACAGGCCGTTGGCGGCGGCGAGTCCGGCTTCCCAGAGGACGACGCGCGTTTTGGGCACGTAGCTCTCGTAGCCGCTCTGAAGTGCGAACGGAATACCCGCTGCGGCCAGTTTGCCCGCTGTTTCGAACGACGCGTTGATCCGCTCGCCGCCCGGACGCACCATCGTCGCGTGCAAAATGACGGGGACACCCGCCGCTTTGATTTCGTCGAGTACGAGCGGGGCTTCGCTGGCGCCGTCGAGGATGAGCCGGAAGCCGAATTCGTCGGCCAGGCGAATCGCCGTCATGATGTCGTTGGCGCGCTCCGCCGTGATCATGCCTGCGATCTCGCCTCTCAGCAGACGAGCCAGCGTCTCCATGCCCAGGTCGCGCTTGGCTTTGCCACTGTCCTGCTGGGCGACGTAGTTCTGGGCTTTGATCAACTCGGCCCGCAGCATGGCGACGCCTTTGCTCCGCGTGCCCGGCTTGCCGCCGTAGCGCTGCCCGACGCTCTCACCCAGTGTCATCGCGACCGTTGTCACCGAGTCTACCAGAACGTCCGCCAGATTGTCGCCGGACGTGCGGACGATCATGGTCTGTCCGCTGATGAGTGCGCCGGGTCCGTGTCCGGTGTGGAGTGTCGTCACGCCGAAGCCGCGCACCCACTCGATCAGCCGCTCGCGCGCGTTATAGGCGTCGATAGCGCGCAGTTCGGGCTGGATTGGATCGCTCAGTTCGAGTTGATCTTGGTCGCCGCTCTGGTTCATGTATCCCGCCAATCCGACGACCGAGTGCGCGTCGATCAGTCCCGGCGTGACGACAGCCGCTGTCAGCGTCTGATAACCGGCGGGAATGCGTACCCGGTTGGCCGGGCCGACAGCCTCAATGCGCCCGTCGCGGATCAGTACGACACCGTCCGTAATGGCGGGACCGTCCATCGTATGCACCGTCCCTCCCCGGACGGCGATCTGTGCCGATGCGAAGGAGGGAATGAGAAAGAGAGCAAGTAGCAGAAAGCGAATCATATCAGGAAAGCGTAGGGGCGGCTCCGCGAGCCGACCAGAGGGAGAGAGCATGTGAGGAACGGCGCGTCGGAGCGGACGATAGTGCAAAGCGGCGAAAGCTGGAGATTGCCACCCCGCAGGAGCGGGACAGGCTGTCGCTGCGCTCCTCGCAATGGCAAAAGGAGAGGAAATCAGCGATGCTCAGTGGTCGTGCAGAGCCGCCGCGCCTTCGTCATAGGCGCCATACCCACCGGTTGCTTTGAGCAGGTCGTCGGGATTGGCGCGATCGAAGAGCTTGTTACCTTCGACCCACGTCTGCATGATGTGCGTGTAGGTCGAGAGCGGGTCGCCCGAGAGCACGATGAAGTCGGCGTCCTTGCCCGCTTCCAGGGTGCCGACGCGGTCCGCAACGCGTAGTTGGCGTGCGCCGACGATCGTCATCGCTTCCAACGCCGACGTGCGATCCATTCCGGCGCGGACGGCGAGGGCGGCGGAGCGGAGGAAGATGCGGCTTTCGGTAATCAAATCGTCCGTATGGATCGACACGTTGACGCCTGCTTCGTCCATCACCTTGCCCGTGAAGAGGAGCAGGTCCATCGCTTCGAGCTTGCCACCGGGCGAGTCGATCACGATGATCGATGCCCCGACGCCAGCCGCGGCGATCTCGTCGGCCACTTTCCAGCCTTCGCTGACGTGGTGGAGCACCAGGTCGAAGCCAAACTCTTCCTTCAGGCGCAGCGTCGTCAGGACGTCGTCGTGGCGGTGCGTGTGGAAGTGGACGGTGCGTCGTCCCTCGAGAATTTCGCAGATCGCTTCGAGTCGGAGGTCGCGTCCGCGGTCGGCTACGTCTTTGGCGCAGTAGGTTTGGCCTTCGACGAACAGTTCGCGCACCATCGAGACGCTCTTGGCGCGGCTCCCGGGGAAGGGCGCGCTGCGCATCGAGTTGGTGCCGTTCGCCATCTTCATTCCGCCGCACACGTCGGTCAGGATGTCTTCGCAGAACAGCAGGTCGTCGATCGTTCGCCCGTCGCGCAGTTTGAGGTAACTGGTCTGCCCACTCATCAGGTGGCCCGATCCGCCCATCGTGTTGACCGTCGTGATGCCGCCTGCCCTGGCTCGGTCGATGGAGGAGGAGCGCACGTTGATCGCGTCGAGCGTGCGCACGTCGGGGTGCAGCGGATGCGATCCGTCGCCGCCCGCGACTTCGGCGATGTGCGAGTGGGTGTCGACCAGTCCAGGCATAATGACCTGGCCGGACGCATCGTGCGTGACGGCTCCGCTGGGGATCTCGCCCCGATTCATCGGCCCGGCGTAGCGGATAGTGCCATTCTGCACGACGAGCAGACCGTTTTCGACGGGTGGTCCGCTGATGGTGTACAGCGTCGCGCCTGTGAACGCGTGCACTTGCTCTTGGGCCAGCACAGGCCCCGAGGCAAGGGCGATCAGTGTGAGGAGGAGGGAGAGACGTCGCAGCATCGGCACGGTGGGGAGAGGGTGTGAAGCAGTGTTCAAGATAGCGCGTGTCGCCTCACGCGCGCTTGCTCAGCAAACCAATCAGCCAGACGACCTGCGCTCCGCATCCGACGAGCAGCACGAGCGCGGCGCCCCAGGCCGACAGTTCGCCGCCCATCAGTTGGGCGACCGATCGTGCGATCACCAGAACCGACGCGCCGATCAGCAGTGGGGCCAGCCCTAACACGAGACGGTACCGATCCGCCACGTCAACGTCGGCAAATAGGGCAACAAAGGTCGAGGCGATGTAGCCCGTGGCGAACGCCCACATCAGCACGAGTTCAGACGAGAGCAGCACGAACGACGAGGCAGGTTGCTCGTCGGCCAACGCGATGGCGATCAGCCAGAAACCGAGCACGCCCAGCCCGAGCGTCGTCCCCCAGAGCGCGCTTCGCCGCACCAGGGTCCGCGCCTTGGGCGGCAGTGGGATCAGGTCGCGGGTGCGCAGTCGAGTCACAGGCAGAAAGGAGAGGGTGAGTCGCCAAAATTACCACGCAGCCTCCTCGCAGCGGAGCGGACTTCGGGCTGGGCGGTAAATGAGCGGACTCTACTGTTGCCACCTATGCCTCCCTTGATTGCCGTACTTGGCGCTACCGGAAACGTCGGTAGCGCCGTCGCCTCCACGCTGATCCAAAAGGGCGCGACTGTGCGCGTGCTCGGACGCCGACGGACCGAGCTGCGCGCTCGCTTTGGACGCGCCGAAGCCGTCCGGCTCGATCTCTCCGACCGAAACCAATTCGCCGCCGCTCTCGAAGGCGTGACCGGGCTGTTCGTCATCCGCCCACCCGCCGCGCACTCGGTCGACGATGCACTGATGGCGTTTCTCGAGACCGCCGAGCGAGCAGGCGTGCAGCACGTCGTGTTCTCGTCGGTCGCCGGAGCGGATGAGCAAACGTGGCTTCCGCACGCGAAGATCGAGCGCCACCTGACGAGTTTGCGCATGAAGTGGACGTTGCTGCGGCCCGGTTTCTTTCTACAAAATCTGGAAGATGCCTACCGCCGCGACATTCGCCGCGACGATCGGATCTACGTCCCAGCGGGCGACGCACAGGTCGCGTGGATCGACGCGCGCGACGTTGGGGAAGCCGGTGCCGTCTGCCTGCTCGATCCTGATGCTCACGCCGGACGTGCCTATCACCTGACGGGGTCGCAAGCGCTCGGGTTCGACGAGATCGCGCGCATCTTGACCGACGTGTTGGGGCGAGACATCCGCTACGATCCTGCGGCGATTCCGGCCTACGCAGTCCACCTGCTCGTGCGACACCAACTGGGCCTGATTCAGACTGTCGTTCAAACGTACCTGCACGCCGATCTGCGCAGAGGAACCGCCACGCCCGTCACACCCGACCTCGAACAACTGCTCGGTCATGCGCCCCGCAGCGCCCGCGATTATATCCAGGATCGCGCGGCTCGCTTGAAGTAATGAAAAACCACGTCACTTGCCGGAGGAAGGGTATGTTGAGCCTCGTCGTTCTACCTTCCTGCCGATGAAACTCGCCCTGTTGCTCGCGCTCTGCTGCGCTACGCCCGCTTTGGCCCAGTCGCCCGACGATGTGGCACATCGCATTCAGATGGTGCGTGCCTTTGCGTCGGCTCAGCAAGTGGAGTGGGGCGAGGCGCCGCAGGACGTGGTGCTGATCGTCGATACCACCGCTGCGCTGTCCTCCGGTCGCGTCGCGCGCGTGGCTATCGGGGGCTGGTTTCAGGGCGCGGTTATCGGGGCCGGTGTAGGCGCGGTCGTCGGGTATGCCCTTTCCAGCGACGACGACTTTTTCGGTAAGGAAGGGGGAGCTATTTTGCTAGGCATCGTGGGCGCGGCGACAGGCGGTGCTGTTGGAGCGCCACTGGCTGCGTATCGCAAAGGAGCGGGAGGAGGGATTCTGGCTGTCATGCTGGGCATTGCAGTTCCGATAGCGATCGTCGATACGCTCGATGAAGCTGGAGGGGGCGGACTGGGAGTGATCGCGCTTTTCCCCGTTTCGGCCGTCGCCTCGACCGTCTTCGCCGACTGGATCACGCGTTAATCGCATCCGCACCCCCAACGCTATGCGCTACCTCTTGCTCCTCGCTCTGCTCGCCGCCTGCACCTCGGGTGACACGACCGGAGATCCCGATGGACTCCTCGTCGGCACCGTTACGTCCGTCGACCTATCGCCGATGGCATACGATGGCGATGCGGTCTTGGTGATTGATGTCGACGGCTCGCCTGTCGAGGTGCGCGTCCCGGCGCGGATCAACCTGTGCCCGGCCCAAGACCGGATCGAACTGGCCGAGTTGAGCGTCGGCGACCGCGTTGAGGTGCGGGGTTCGCGCGAAGCCGATGGCGCCGTCCGTCCGTGTTCAGAGGCAGATCATCTGCTGCGAAAGGCGGAGTGAGTGCGACTCGCGGATAGGTCAGAATGTCGGCAGCACTGGCTCTCGGACGGGTAGGGGCACGTCGGCGCCCAGCGTCGAGCGGTCGATGGTTTCCAGTCCGAGCAGGGATAGGGCTAGGTTGGCTGCATCCCCGTTGCGGATGGGTTGGTTTTCGGAATCGGCTTGGACCTGAGCGGCTCCAGGATCGGCGCGTACGCCTTCGGCCAACTCATACAGGTCGCCCGGCGCGATGCCTGGTCCCCAGACGTAGAACGGAATCGTGTAGTCGCGCGGGTCGTCGGCGCCGTGGTCGTGCCCATGTCCGCCGTGATCTGCCGTCACGATCACGGCCGTCGTGCCGCGTAGGTCGGGGTCGGCTTCGATGGCGGCGAGGATGCGGCCGATTTGCCGGTCGACTTTGCGGACGGAGCGCATGTACGGATGCCAACTCCACAGTCGCCAGCCGAAGCGGTGTCCTGCCGTGTCAGGGTCGCGCAGGTGAAGGAGTGCATAGTCGAACGCGTCTGCCCGGAGCGAGTCGACCAGATGATCGGTGAGCCGGTCGGTCTGTCTGTCGTAGACGTAGGTGTCGAGCACGTCGCCGTAGCTGTTTTCAAAGACGGCGAACTTGGACTTGCTGGCGAACAGCGCTGCCCGCCGCCCCGACGCGTGGACGACGTCGAACACGCTGCTGACGTAATCGCCCTTGTGTTCGTGCAGGGTGAGGGTCGGATCGGGATAGCGGTTGGTGCCCCATCCGTGCCCCTCGTCTCCGGCGACGACTCGTCCGGTCATTTGCGACGCGTGATTGGGCAGCGTGTTGCCGCGTGTTGGCGTCGTTCGGGCGTTGTCGGTGAAGGCTCCCTGTCGGCGTACGCGCTCGAACGCAGGCAAATCGTCCAGGAAGCGCGTCACAGCATCCGGCCTTAACCCATCCACGCTGATGTGGACGACGTGCTCGATTGAGCCACCATCCGAGTTGGCCAGTAGCGCCGGTGCTCCGATGTCGGCAGAGGAGCCACACCCCGAAACGATAGCGGCAAGCGCGAAGAGGAGAGTGAAAGGGCGAAGCATGGGAGCACAGTCTGGTGGAGTGTCAAAACGGACGTATCGACGGCTCGTGCCCTCCCGATCTCGACGCTCAGGTATGGAATTGGCCGCTTTGTGCTCCAACGGAACGGCCCGACAGGTGCAAGGCCGAGCCGAGCGGCTATTTTATAGGCGTACTCATCCGCCTCGCCATGCGCCGCTGTCTGCTCGCCCTCGCCCTCCTCATCGCCCTGCCTGCTCAGGCGCAACGCGCGCTCACGCACGACGACTACTCCGAGTGGAGTCGCATCCAGGACCAGTCGATCAGTGCGGACGGCGCGTGGACGGCGTGGACGCAGCAGCCCTACGAGCGCGACGCGACGCTGCACGTTCGCTCGTCCGATACCCGCACCGGGTGGACGTTTGCGCGCGGCTCGAACCCCACGTTTACGGACGACGCCCGCTACGTCGCGTTCACCATCGCACCACCGCGCGACAGCACGCGTCAGGCCAAACTCGACGGCAAGAAGGGCGATAAACTGCCCCAGGACTCGCTCGGCATCGTCGATCTGTCCAACGGAAGCGTCTTTAAGGCGCCCAAGCTGAAGTCGATGCGGATGCCCGACGACGCATCTGGCTGGATGGCTTACCTGATACCGACGCCCGACGCCGAACCGGATACGACCGAAGCGGATGAGCCGGAAATGGAGGAGGAAGTCGAAGCGACGGAAGAACCTGCGATGGAGCCGACAGTCGAGCCGACCAAGGCCGAGGAGAAACTCGAAAAGCGTCGCAAAGACAAATCCGATGGATCGACGCTCGTCGTGCGGATGCTGGCGACGGGCGAGGAGGTGCGCTTCGATCACGTCAGCGACTATCGCTTCTCGGACAACGGCGAGTGGCTGACGTTCGCGACTTCGTCCAAAGACGGCGAGTCGGACGGCGTCCACGTGTTGCGCATGGGGGCGTCCGAGCCGATTGCGCTGATGGAAGGAGAGGGGCATTACACCCAACTCGCCATCGACGAAGCGGGGCGCCACGTAGCGTTCGTGTCCGATGCGGCGACGTTCGAAGACGAGTATCCGGCGTTTGCGCTGTACGCGTCTGAACTCGACGCAACGGGACCGTCGGCGCCGGGCGCAACCGTCCGCGTCGCACGGGGGCACGAAGCGCTCCCCAGCGGCTGGCAGCCCAGCGACAACGGCAACGTCTCGTTTTCCAAGAGTGGAGCGCGGCTCTTCTTCGGTACAGCTCCGGCACCGCGTCCTGATGACGACCGCGAGATGACGGACGACGAAAAGGTGACGGTCGACGTGTGGAGTTGGACGGATCCCGATCTCCAGCCGATGCAACTCCTCCAGGCAGGCCGCGACCGCAACCGTACCTATCAGGCAGTAGTCCTGCTCGCGACCGGGCAAGTGACGCAGCTAGCCGACAGAGACATTCCTGCCGTCGAAGTGGCTGCCGAAGGCGACGGCGATCTGGCCGTCGGCGTTACGGATATGCCGTACCGAATGGAGCAGTCGTGGGAGTTTCCCGGCTTCTCGGACGTGTACCTGATCGACGTGGCGACGGGCGAGCGGCGGCGCGTGCTCGAACGCGTCCAAGCGCGTCCCGACCTCTCGCCCGGCGGCAACTGGCTGGCCTGGTGGGACGCCGATGCGCAGGCGTGGATGACGCTGTCGACCGAACCCGGCGCGCGTCCGACGGCGGCGATGTCCGGCGCCAACCTCGCCAATGACGAGCACGACTGGGCCTACAAAGCCCAATCGTACGGCATGGCCGGATGGACCGAAGGCGACGCCGCGATGTGGATCTACGACAAGTTTGGCATCCTGTCCGTCGACCCAACGCGCGAGCGCACGCCCGTCCGCCTGACCGACGACCTGGCGCGGATAGAGCACGTCCGTCTGCGCGTAGTCGACGAGGATTACGACGATCCGTACATCGCCCCGAATGCGCTGCTGTCGGCGTTCGACGAGGACGACAAATCCGCAGGATTCTACCGACTACGTCCGGGCGCGTCGCCCCAACGCCTGACGATGGCGCCGGTCGACTTCTCGTTTCCGCGCAAAGCCAAACGCTCGGACCGCTACCTCGTCACCCAATCCGACTTCCGCACGTTTCCCGATCTGCACGTCGCCGATGCCTCATTCAGGAGCCTGACCCAACTGAGCGACGCCAACCCGCAGGTCGCCGACTACGCGTGGGGCACGGCTGAGCAGACGACGTGGACGAGTGTCGACGGCGAGCCGCTCGAAGGCATTCTGTACAAACCGGACGGTTTTGACCCCAACCGCAGGTACCCGATGATGGTCTACTTCTACGAGAAGTCGTCCGACAACCTGCACCGCTGGCACCAGCCCGAACCAGGCCGCAGCGTGATCTCGATCTCGTTCTACGTCAGCCGCGGCTATGTAGTCTTCGAGCCGGACATCCCGTACGAAGTCGGTTTTCCCGGACGCAGCGCCATGAACGCCGTCATGCCGGGCATCACCAAGCTGATGGAAAACGACTGGGTCGACGCCGACCGCATCGGCGTGCAGGGACACAGTTGGGGCGGATACCAGATCGCCTACATGGTGACGCAGACCGATCTGTTCGCTGCTGCCGGAGCCGGAGCGCCCGTCTCGAACATGACGAGTGCGTATGGCGGCATTCGCTGGGGATCGGGCATGAGCCGCATGTTTCAGTACGAGCGCACGCAGAGCCGCATCGGAGGGACGCTGTGGGAGAAGCCGATGCACTACATCGCCAACTCGCCCGTCTTCCACGCCGACAAGATCACGACGCCGCTGCTGATGATGCACAACGACGAAGACGGCGCTGTGCCGTGGGAGCAGGGCATCGAGATGTTCGTCGCCATGCGCAGGCTGGGCAAACCGGCGTGGCTCGTCAACTACAACGGCGATCCGCACTGGGCGATGGGCGCGGCGCACCGCATGGACTACGCCGTCCGCATGCAGCAGTTTTTCGACCACTACCTGATGGATGCTCCCGCTCCGGTTTGGATGACGCGCGGCGTCCCTGCCGTCGACAAAGGCCGAGAGTACGGACTGGAGATCGAGGAGGCCGAAATGAGCAGCGACGGCAACCGCTAGCGATCAACTGGCGAATGCCTGCCCGCCCTCGGCTATGCGTGCGAGGGCGGGCAGGAGATCGGTCACGATGGCGGTCTTGTTGACAAATCCGGAGGCTCCAGCCTCGCGCGCTTGAGCAGAATAGATGTCGCCTTGGTGTCCCGAGAGGACGAGCACCCGCACGTCGGGGTCGCGTCGGCACAACTCTCGGGTCATCTCCAGTCCACTCATTCCGGGTAGCGAGATGTCGGTAACCAGCAAGTGGGCGCCACTATCCGCGAACAGGTCCAGCGCTTCCTCTGCCGACGCTGCTGTTCCGACCGTCTCGAACTCGTCCTCGAACTCGAACAACTCCACGAGCGACTCGAGTACGATGGGATGATCTTCGACGATGAATACGCGGTACGGCGGCATGCTGGAAGACGGAGCTTAGAGCGAGAGAGTGATGATAGCTTGCGTTCCGTTGCCAGGCGATGACGTAATGGTGAGGTCTCCTCCAAACAGCGGCAACCGCTCGCGGATGCTGTAGAGGCCAAAACCACCAATGGCAGGCAGCGTGGCGAGCGTATCGGTTTCGAATCCGGTGCCTTCGTCGCTGACTAGGATAGTGAGCTTCTGGCTATCGTAGGAGAGTTCGACGCACGCTTCATCTACGCCAGCATGCTTGACGATGTTGAAGAGCAGCTCGCGCACCAGTTGGAAGAGGAGCACCTGCAGATCATGGCTGCCGACAGATTGGGGAGCCTCTCCGCTCACGTCGACCTTCAGGTTGTGCAGTTCCTCCATCTGGAGGGCAAGCCAAACGACGGCGTCGCTCAGTCCTTCGCCTGCTAGAACAGGAGGCGAGAGGTCGACGGAAAGCGTTCGGGTCGTGTCGATGGCGCGCTTTAGCAGGTCGTCGAGTCGGGTGACGAGGGGATCCAACTTGGGTACGTCGACGGCCACGCGTTTAAAAAACGACAGTTTGAGTTGCAGACTGTAGAGCAGTTGCTGCAAGTCGTCGTGCAGTATCTGAGCGAGGCGGTGCCGTTCGCGTTGTTCGGCAAGGGTCAGTTCTGAAGCGAGGCGGCGCATCTGCTCGGACTGGGCGCGGACTTCGGACGTGCGTTCTTCGACCCGCTGTTCCAACTGCTGGGTCAGTTCGCGCAGTTGTCGTTCGGTCTTTTTAGCATCGGTAATGTCGAGCGCCGCGCTCGTCGTCCCGACGAGTTGCCCGTCTCGGTCGTGTGCCGGCTCGGTGTGTATGACGTATACCCGTGGTCCTCCACCAATATGTATTTCCGCTTCGAGGCGCTGAGCCTGGCCGGTCTCCCTAGCCTGACTGCGGAGTTCGTCAAGCTGAGCAGCGTCTTCTGCGCGTTCGAGCAGGTCGGCGTCCGTGCTGCCAAGGATTCTGCCTTCCTCGTGCGCGGCCTGATTGTACACCCAGGTATAGCGGCCCTCGGTGTCCTGGCTGTACACGGTTACGGGCGAACCCGCGATCGCGGTCTCGAAGCGTTGCGTGCTGATACGGAGGGCGTCCTCGCTAGTGTAGCGCCCGACGGCGGCGCCTAGCACGTTGGCGAGCGATTGGAGAAAGGTGCCGTCCTGAGCCGTGAACGTATGCTGCTCGTCGTCGTGTGCGCCTAGAACACCCCAGGAGACGTTCTCGGGCGTCCGGACGGGTACGCTCAGGCCGCTGCGCACGTTGTGCTCGAGCAGCAGATCGGGCGCTTCGAAGCGGCGCTCCGATTCCATATCGTTCGCAATCACCGGTGCTTTGGACGCCATGGTGAATCCAGCTTGCGAGTGCAGTCCATCCGTCACGGATGCCGAACCGACCAGCCCTTCGTGCCAGCCGATTCCGGCGATGAGATCGAAGCGATGCTGTTGTGGGTTGTAGCGAAGGGCTTTGGCAAGCGGCACGTCGAGACCGCGCATCATCGCATGGACGGTCTGGTCGAGCAGGACGGCCATGTTGTCCGAGCGTAGCGCCAAGCTGCCCAGTTCGGTGACGAGTTCTTGCTGACGGATGCGTCGCGCCTGCTCCTCTTCGAGTTTCTTGCGGTCCGTTATGTCCACGAACGTGAGCACGACGCCTCCGATGCGGTCGTCTATCGTGCGATACGGCAGAACACGCACCATGAACCAGCGCCCTGCGACGCTCTTGACCTCGCGGCGGACCGGTGCGAGGTGTTCGATAACCGAGGCTGCATCATCGGCTAGCGCGTGGTTTTCGAGTGTGTCCGAGAGGTGACTGAACGGTCGCCCGATGTCCGATGGAATGACGTGGAAGAGATCGGCGATGAGCGGTGTGTACCGTTTGAGCGCCAGTTCGCGATCGAGAAAGATGGTCCCGATCTCGGTCGCGTACATGAGGTTTTCCAGATCGCTGCTGGTCCGGGCCAGTTGCTCCACTTTGGCCTGGAGTTCGGTATTGACCGTGACCAGTTCCTCGTTCGTCGATTGGATCTCCTCTTTGCTCGTCTCCAACTCTTCGGCCAGCGATCGCGTCTCCTCGTTCATGGACTGCAACTCCTCGTTACTTGCGCGGAGTTCTTCGCTCGATATTTCGTACTCCTCGACGGTCTTCTGCAATCGCCCCCGGAGACGCGTGAGGTCAGCCTGTAGACTGTCCACGAGCGAGCGTTCTTCCGTGTCCCGTGGCATCCCCGAATCGTGAATCAAGATCGGTTCACCGACATCAGCGAGCACGAGGACGGCCATCTGCTCGCGTCCCTCTTCCGCCTCCAATGGGGTGGCGGTCAGGCGTACGGTCGTACCGTCGGGGAGGCGCACGTTGGACTGTATGTCACTGTCCTCGTGAAAGGCGCTGAACAGGATAGATTGAATCTCGGCGCGCAGTTCGGGCTGCACCATCTGGAGCAGATTGTGCGATGGCGCACCGGAAACGATTCTGAGGTAGCGCCCGATGTCGCCTTCGTAGTGGCGCACCTCGTAGTCGCGAGTGACGAGCACGCTGGGTGGACCAAGCAACCGGACGAGCGCCTTGCGGTGCACCGCCGCCACGTCGACGGGGGGAAGTTCGATAGGTGTTCTATGCCGAGTCGAAGAGGCAGCGTTAGGCTCGGCTCGCGAGAGCGAAAGGGTGTTTGGGGTGAGGGGTGGACTGTCGCTCGCTACTTGCGTAGGCGTATAGATGTGGTGAGCGCCATCCCTCGTCTCGAAGTGATTGCCCGCCATCTTAGCCGTTTCGGACGATCCCAGCACGAGCCGGCCATGCTCGCGCAAGGCATAGTGAAACGTGCCCAACACGCGCTCTTGCAATTTCCGGTTGAAGTAGATCAGCACGTTCCGGCACGCCACCAGGTCGAGCCGTGAAAAGGGCGGATCTTTGAGCACGTTGTGGTGCGCGAACAACAGACATTCCGCCAACTCATCGGCGACGCGATACCCTCCGGCTTCCTCTCGAAAGAACCGCGTGAGTCGCTCCGGTGATACGTCGCCGGCGATGGAGTGCGGATACAATCCCGCGCGTGCTGTCGACAAAGCCCCCTCGTCGATGTCGGTCGCGAAGATCTGAATGCTCGGCGGATGCGACAGCGGATCCATCGCCTCACACAGCAGCATCGCAAGCGAGTAGGCTTCCTCGCCCGTCGCGCAGCCCGGCACCCACACCCGCACCGACGTGTCGTGGGGCGTGTGGGCGATGATCTCGGTCAGGTGATGCTCAGCCAGAGCCTCGAACGTGTCGGTGTCGCGGAAAAAGTTGGTGACCGAGATCAGGAAGTCCTTGACGAGCGCATGTGCCTCCTGACCATCGGACTGTATGCGCTCGAGGTAGTTGGACAGTGTGTCAATGCCCAGCACTTGCATCCTACGGCGCATGCGGCGGCTGATGGTCGTGCGCTTGTAGTCCGAAAAGTCGTAGCCCGTGCGCGAGCGCAACTGGACGAAGACGCGGTTGATGACTTCGTCTTCCTGGTCGCCTTCGTGGAGGGCGGTTTCGAGCGGGAAGGCGCGCAGCAACTCAGGGAGTTCGGCCAGACGCTTGGCAAGGTCGGCAGGCGAGCCGGAGAAGTCGACGTAGCCTGTTCCTATCGCCGAGCGCGGCATGGACCCGAACTCAGCCGACGTCGGCTCCTGTGCCATCGTGAAGCCGCCCCGTTCTTTGACGCGCATCAATCCGTTAGCGCCATCCGATCCCATACCCGAGAGCACAATGGCGACGGCTCGGTCGTGTTGGGATTCGGCGAGGGTACGGAAGAAGTGGTCGATCAACGCTCGCCGCTCCATGCGCGTCGGTTCGCGCAGCGACAGGTGCCCGTCAATGGCGCTCAAGATGCGGCCTGGAGGAATGACGTACACGCATCCCGCTTCGACGCGCGGCTCATCGGTCACCTGCTGAACGCTCAGATGGGTCGCCGATTGCAACAGGCTCGCCAGCTCACTGGGAAAGTCGGGCGATAGGTGCTGAAGCACTACAAACGCCATCTCGGTGTCGTGGGGGACAGCGGCGAAGAACTCCAGGAAGGCATCCAGGCCACCGGCTGATGCGCCAACGCCAACCACGAACGAGGGACCCGATTGCTGGTTAGGGGACTCC
Organism: Prasiola linearis; assembly: GCA_032356305.1. Lineage (NCBI taxonomy): Eukaryota > Viridiplantae > Chlorophyta > Trebouxiophyceae > Prasiolales > Prasiolaceae > Prasiola > Prasiola linearis. The sequence continues at coordinate 21,603 of JAULKR010161569.1, forward strand.
ATATCCTCGTTCGATGCGTTCACTTATCTGAGCGGCTGTAAGCAAGGCAGAAAGTTAGTACTTGATGGGTGAGAGTTGCAATCCGTTCAGATACAGCAGCCTTCTCCGTGCGATCCTGCGAGCAAGGAGCGTCACGCCTGCTGCGTCAGCCAGCGATCTGCGACCACTCTATCGACCGTCTCTGTGTTGTAGCGGCCTTTCCAGTCGGTCAGGCTCTCCTCGCTGAGCGTGTCGATCATGTGGACGATAGTGTCCATCGAGTCGTTGAACATTTCCGCTTCCTCAGCTACGACCGCTGTATCGGCGATCATGCTGAATACGGCCAGCTGATTTTTGACGACGTCTTGGGTCATCGAGCGGATCTCGGCTATCGCGTGGCGTCTCACCTGCCGCTGGCGCCGCCGGACCGTCCAGAAAATCAACCCATGCAGGGTAGCTACGCCGACAGCGGAAAAAGCTGCCACTTGCCAAAAAGCGAACGTGTGAGGAAAGACGGCGGGAATGGCGAAGGTAACGGCGATTCCGGCAGCGCTGAGCCAGAGTTCGAGGTTGTCGACGAAGAGACGTTTCATGACGTAGGGGTCTGCGTGTTGGGGTAGAAAGAGAATGTGCGTTGCAACAAACAGTGTGCCTGCAGCGCACCTCCTTCACCCCTCACGCAGTTCCGTCAGCCGGACAGAGGCCGAGGCGTGGGCTGCGGATTGTACGTGCCTTTCCACGTCGTCAGGCTTTCGGCATTCAAGGTGTCGACCAGGTGACCGATGCGGGCCATCGACTCATCAAGCATGGCGGCTTTTTCCTTGACGTGATGCGTGCTCGTGTCCCTCACGATCAGGTTGATAATCGCAAACTGATCGCGGATCACGTCTTGCAGCATCTCGCGAATCTCCCCGATGTGATCGGCTCGTACCTGCCGCTGACGCCTGCGGATCGTCCAGAAGATCAATCCGTGCAGCAGAGCCGTGCCCGCCGCCGTTAGCGCGGCCACCTTCCAAAACGTCGCGCCGGACCAGAGCGTCGGTACCAGAAACGTCAGAAACACGCCGACGGCGCTGAGGAGGAGTTCGATATTGTCGAGAAAGACGCGTTTCATAGCCAGAGGGAAGTAGGTGAAAGCGCTACGCGTGAAGCAGCGATAAAGCTGTCGCATTCTCGGAATGCTTTGCGCTGCTCCTATTCGTGACGCCTGCCCGCCAGCTAGAGACAGGCTGTGCGTCAGTTCGTGGGCGAGACCGCTTCAGAGCCTCTCCAGAGTAGCCGTGTCCTGTTCGCCACCGTAGTACCGATCCAGTACGTCTGCGAACACGGTTTCGTCTGACACGACATCGAACAGGGTCATAGACGATCGCAGCTTGAGGTCGTCTGGAGACCCGAGGAGAGCGTCGGCAGACGTCGCACCGCTATCTAGAACGGCCTGCGCAGATTCGAGCAGACGTGGCCCGAGTATCGAATGCGAGAGGTAAGCCCGGGCCTCGTCCGCTACCGAAATCGCGTATCGCCGGGCGGTGTGCGAGCGGCCCAAACCGGCGATCTGCGGGAAGACGAACCACATCCAGTGGGTCCGCTTGCGGCCTGCGCGCAGTTCGGCGACGGCCTGCTCATAGATCCCGTTTTGCGCAGCGACGAAACGACGCAGGTCGAACGGATCGGGATCGGTCGGGGCTGTCATCTCTGATCGGTGATCGTGGGCAGATAGCTGGGCGGTTCGCGTCGCTGCGTCGCCTGTTCGTAGGCATAGGCGAGCGCCAGCAAACGCGCTTCGCTCCACGGACCGCCCACGAAGGAGAAGCCCATCGGTAGGCCGTGCGCAAGCCCCATTGGGACGGTTACGTGCGGATAGCCCGACACGGCAGCAGCCTGCGAACTCGACCCGGAAAAGTTGTCGCCGCTGACGAGATCGATGGGCCACGCCGGACCGTTGGTCGGGGCGACGAGCGCGTCCAACTCGTGCATCCGCATCAGGCTGTCGAGTCCACCGCGCGCCTGGCTGCGGCTCTGCCTGCGGGATGCCACGTAGACGCTGTCGGTCAGTGGGCCGCGCGCCTGTGCCCGTTCCAAAATCTCCTGCTCGAAGAATGGCATCGCATGGACGCGCTCCCTCTCGTTTAGGGCGATGACCTCGGCGAGCGAGCGGGCCGAAGCGCGAGGGCGCGAGGCGAGGTAGGCGTCGAGGTCGTGCTTGAAATCGTAGAGTAGTGTCTCGTATTCAGCGCCTCCGTATTGGCCGCGATAGGGAAGTGCGAGCGAGTCGACGATAATGGCTCCAGCAGCGCGGAGATCTCGGACAGCTTGCTCGGCCAATCGCTGGGCATCGGGGTGGAAGTCGAATACGTCACGCAAGACGCCGATGCGGGCGCCGCGCAGAGCATCGGCGTCGAGTCCGGCGGCATAGTCGGTTGCGTAGCTGTCGGCGCGGACGGTCGACGTATCGGCGGCGTCCGATCCGGCCATCGCGGTCAGCAGCAGGGCGGCGTCGCGGACGGTTCGTGCCATCGGTCCAGCGGTGTCCTGGCTGTGTGAGAGCGGGACGACACCGCTTCGGCTCACCAGCCCGACGGTCGGCTTGACCCCCACCAGCCCGTTCATCGACGACGGGCACGTGATCGACCCATCCGTCTCGGTCCCGACACCGATGGCTCCCAAACTCGCCGCAATCGCAGATCCGGTCCCGGAAGAACTTCCGCACGGGGAGCGGTCGAGTACGTACGGATTGCGCGTCTGGCCGCCCAGTGTGCTCCACCCCGACGACGAGTTGGTCGACCTGAAGTTGGCCCACTCGCTCAGATTCGTCTTGCCCAAGATGACCGCTCCTGCTTCGCGCAATCGGGCCACCAGCGGCGCATCGGCTTCGGCGAAGTTCACCTCCAACGCCAGCGATCCTGCCGTCGTCGGCATGCGATCTGCCGTTTCGACGTTGTCCTTGAGCACGACCGGAATGCCGTGCAGCGGACCGCGTACCTGTCCGGCTGCGCGTTCGGCGTCGAGTTGATCGGCGTGCGCAAGCGCGTCAGGATTGAGCGCGAGGACGGCTTGAAGATCGACGTCCAGATCGGCGATGCGGTCCAGATAGGCCTGCACGAGTTGTCGCGCGCTACACGTGCCGCCCTCCATCAGCGCCTGTAACTGCGTGGCGGACTGCTCTTCGATGCCGCAGCGATCCTGTGCGTGGGCGGGGCGAAGCGCGATGAGCGCGATCAACAGGAGGGCAAAACGTAGCATCGGAGCAGTAGGCGAGGAGACGGCCTCTCAAAATAGCCGCCGTATGCTACGGATCCGATCGCCCTCTTCTGATCTCATGCTCCAGCTCCGTCCAACCTGCGAACACTGCACCATCGCTCTGCCGCCCGCATCGACCGATGCCCGTATGTGCAGCTACGAATGCACGTTTTGCTCAAGCTGTGTAGACCTGCTCGGCAACGTCTGTCCCAATTGCGGCGGCGGCTTCGTCCCACGTCCGATCCGCATCACGCGCGATTGGAAGGGCAACGGCACCTCGCTCGCCCGCAGCCCGGCGACGACGGTCGTCACACACAAGCCTGTCGCCTTGCACGAGCACACGCGCTGGGCTGCCGCCATCGCCCCGATCCCACCGCACGAGCGCTGAGCAGATCCGCCAAGGGCGAGGTCAGTTACTCGCTCTCTACTGCCCGTGTGCCTGGACGACTGGGGCGTTCGGTGGGCGCAGGCGCCACGACGAGCGATTGGAAGCTGCTGTCGGCTGCGGTCGGAGTTTCTACCCAGTCGGCGATAAACACGTTGGTGTCGCGCGACGGAGTGCGGCTCATGTTGCGGTTGCTTGCGAAGACCAGCTTCGTGCCATCGAACGAGAACATCGGAAACGCGTCGAAAATGCCGCTGTTGGTCAGCTTCTGCAGGTTGGAGCCGTCGAGGTCGATGAGGTAGAGGGCGAAGGCGCGTCCGCCTTCGCTTTCAAAGTTGCTGGCGAAGATCAGCTTCTCGCCCGAGGGGTGGAAAAACGGTGCCCAGTTCGCGCCGGGCATATCGGTAATCTGCTGCACGTTCGATCCGTCCGCGTCGGCGACGAACAGGTTCATGTCGGACGGGGCAACGAGACCTTCCGAAAGGAGCGAGCGGTATTCGTCGGCGTCGGCACCCGTGGGGCGCGAGGCACGCCAGACGATTTTGCGGCTGTCGGGCGAGAAGAACGCGCCGCCATCGTAGCCCAGTTCGTCGGTGAGGTGGAGCAAGACGGTCTTCGTGGGATCGTCGTGGCCCGCGATGTGGACGACGGAGTGAAAGCCACACTGGATGAGCGGGGAGTCTTCCTCATTACCCAGGCCAACCTCATGGACCAACTCGATCTATGGGACTACGCAAAGCAGGATGTCGCGCTCTACGGGCTCCTCCACTACCTCTCACACGTAGAGCGTAGCCAGGGAGCCACACAACGCCTGCTCCGGTTCATCGCAGA
>JAULKR010161679.1:0-26027 GCA_032356305.1 Prasiola linearis
CGAGACGCTGCTGGGAAGGTTCGCCAGGGCAGACAGGGACGCGCTCTATATCGCGACGAAGGTCGCCTACAGCGGCGGGGCGGGGCGCGACAACATCCTGGCACACTGGGAGACCTGCCGCCGCCAGCTCGATATGGACGCGGTGGACCTGCTCTACCTGCACCGCTTCGACGACGCGACTTCGCTGGAGGAGACGTTCGAGACCATGGCCGAGTTGCAGCAGGCCGGGGCGATCCGACATATCGGCGTGTCGAACTACGCCGCCTGGCATGTGATGAAGGCGCAAGCCGTCTGTGCCCGGCACGGCACCCGGATCGACGCGGTCCAGCCGATGTACAACCTGGTCAAGCGCCAGGCCGAGGTCGAATTGCTGCCGATGGCCGCCGATCAGGGGATCGCGGTGATGCCCTATTCGCCGCTGGGCGGCGGCCTGCTGACCGGCAAATATGCGCGCGGCGAAGGCGGCCGTCTGGCCGAGGACAAGATGTACGCGGCCCGCTACGCCCCCGACTGGATGGGCCAGGCCGCACAGGGCCTGTCCGATCTGGCTGCCGAGATCCGAGCCGTGCTAGAAACTGACTTCGACCAAGTCTACGTCGAGGGCGAGTTGTCCAACTTCAAATCGTACCCGTCGGGCCACCTCTATTACTCGCTCAAAGACGAAAGCGCGCAGATCCGAGGCGTGATGTGGAAGAGTCAGGCGCGCGGCGTCTTCTTTACGCCCGAAAACGGCATGCAGGTGCGGATTCGGGGGCGCGTGAGCCATTACGCCGCACGAGGCGACACACAACTCGTCGCCGACACGATGGAGCCTGCCGGAGAGGGCGCGCTGATGGCGGCGTTCGACGCGCTCAAGGCAAAGCTCGCGAGCGAAGGACTGCTCGACGAGTCACGCAAGAAGCCATTGCCCCTCTACCCCGAGCGCATCGGCGTCGTCACCTCGGGTCAGAGCGCGGCGTTACGCGACATCCTCGCGGTTCTGGAGCGTCGGTTTCCGCTCGCTCAGGTGTTTGTGCTCGGCGTGCGCGTGCAGGGCATCGGGGCCGCCACGCAGATCGCCGAAGCCGTCGCCACGTTCGCGGGCTTGGACGAAGGCGATCCGTACCGCCCGGACGTGCTGATTGTCGGGCGCGGCGGAGGCAGCATGGAAGACCTGTGGGCGTTCAACGAGGAGCCGGTCGCCAGAGCAATCGCCAAGTGCCCGATACCCGTCGTGTCGGCGGTGGGCCACGAAACGGACTTCTCGATCAGCGATTTCGTCGCCGACGTGCGTGCTGCTACCCCGTCGATGGCTGCCGAAATCGTCGTCCCCAACGCCGCCGAAACACGCGCCTTGCTCCATGGCTACGCCGCCACACTCGCCGATGCCTCACGCGCCAAGATCGACGCCGGGCGATTTGCCGTACAGCGTCTGACCGGATCGCCCGCTTTTTATCGCACCCCTCAACGCGTCCGCGACGCACGCGTGCAGACCGAGCGGCAGGTCGAGCGGATGCAGCGTCTGCTGGCCGAACGGATGGATGGACTTCGCCGCCGAGCCGAAGTCGCTCAGGCGCGGATATCGGCCCTTGATCCGGTAGCGCCTCTTCGAAGAGGCTACGCGCGTGTCGAGACGAGCGAAGGCCAAGCGGTTTCGTCCGCCGACGTTGCCCGAGCGCTCGACGAGATCCACCTTCGCTTTGCCGATGGTACCGTCGAGGCGCGTCCGACGAGGAATGTGTGACGGAACGACGATGGGGAACCACGCTGGCTTCTCCTCTTTTGTCCGAGTGGCATAACGCCTACCTTTAGGTTCGATTCAACCACTCCGCTCCCCAATGGCTACGTCCGAGATCACGCTGGCGATTCAACCCGCCCAGCGGTTCAGCATCACCGACGTAAATCAGTTGCTACGTGAGGAGCACGGCGATTTTCTGCACGGTTTCCCCAAGGCGCTCTACACGTCGTTCCACACCACGGCGGGCTATTTCGAGCAAGCGGTGTGCAATGAACTGTCGCACTCCAAAGACTCGCTCCAGGACTTCGTTCGCGCGTACCAGAAGCTGTATCCGGCGGGAGCGGGCTACCGCCACGACATGCTCGAACACCGCGACGAGCTGACCGAAGCGCAAAAGGTCAACGAACCCCTCAACGGCGACTCGCACCTGACGTTTATCGGGACCGGCCTGCTCAACTGCGTCACCTACGACGTGCAGGAAGACAACCCGGCCTACTTCGTCGACCTCGACGGCGTCTTCCGCTCGCAGCGCAGGACCCGCAAGACGACGATCACCGGCTTCACCGACGAAGTCGTCGCCGAAGAGCGCTGTATCCGAGTGCCTGCCAGCCGCAGCCGTGTCGATGCATTCAACCTTCGCGACGCGCGGTTGGGCTTCCTCGACGAGATTGACGCCCACATTCAGCGGTTGGGTATCTCTAAAGGCCGCGTCGAGTTGAGCCTGTCAGACGACGAACGCGGCGCCGCGCTGACGGTCAACGAGTACGAAACGCTGCTGATGCGCCACGACTTAGCCGACGTGATCCGAAACCCGTTCCGCTTCGTCGCCGAACAGGGCTGGCACATGCTCCGCGATCCACGCAGCGTGCCCAGCAAAGCCCTCAACTACGCCAAGTACGATTTCGTCTTGGTCGTCAACCGCCTGCTCGACAAGCTCGGACTGCGCGGAACGCCCGTCGAGAAGGTGACCGACCGATTGATCGGAAGCGCCGCTGCCCGTCGTCTTCATATGAAGCGCGCCGTCAGCCTCCCAATCTCGGATCAGGCGACGTCCGGCGTGGGCCGCGTGCTCCACGGCACATACCAGAGTCCGATTTTGATCCAGTGGCGCAGCGCTGCGCAAGAAGCTCGCTGCCTCGAAGTGAAGTTCATCGCGTTCGAGTAGGTTGGGCCAAGCGGCAACGCTGATCACGTACAGCGTGCACATGTTCTGAACGGCGATTGGCTCGCTATCTCAGATCAAACTCTTCGACTGCCCACCGTCGGCGTTGAGGCAGGCGCCGGTGATGAGGCTGGCACGTGCGGACAGGAGGAACGCGGCGACATCTCCGATCTCTTCTGCCGTTCCGAATCGGCCTAAGGGGATGTTGTCGGCGACAAACTGCTTCATCGCTTCGGGGTCGGCCTTGACGCGTTTGTCCCATGAGCCACCCTCGAACCGGATGCTGCCCGGCGCGAGCGTGTTGACGCGGATGCCCTCGCCCGCCAACTCAAGCGACATGATTTTGGCCGCGCTGATGAGCGCGCTTTTGGTCGCGTTGTAGATCGAAAGTCCTGCACCTCCAGCTTCACGACCAAAGATCGACGCGACGAACAGCATCGCGCCACCGCCCCGCTTGCGCATCGCCGGGATCGCGGTTCGTGCCAGACGCAGGTGGGCTTGGAAGTTGAGGTTGAGGATGTCGGCCCAGTCGTCGTCGGTCGTTTCGGCGAAGGGTTTGCGCCGGTTGCCGCCCGCATTTCCTACGAGAAGATCCAGCCCACCGAAGCGCTCGACGGCGCTATCCACTAGCGTTTGAGCCGCTCCTCCTTTCGTCACGTCAGCGGCGACGGCGTGGACCTCAACGCCGTGCTCGCGTAGTTGCTCGGCCTTCTCGCCCAGTGCTTCCTCGCCACGAGCCGTGATGAGGAGCGAGCAGCCTTCTCGGGCGAGTCGGTCCGCGATAGCGGCGCCGAGTCCGCGTGAGGCTCCAGCGACGAGGGCGACTTTTCCGTTGAGTTCGAGATCCATGAGAGGGGAAGAAGGAGAGTTCAGGTAAGAAATGCCCCTAACCGATTGCGCCTCCTTGTGGTTCGACGCTCATCCTCTCCATTTTCTACGACTTCACGCGACTCGATGCCACGACACGGTCTGACTCCAACTCGTTTGGCTCTTCCAAATCGAGCAGAGGAACAGACACCGTTTCCTTACGCGACTCAGAGCGCTCCAATAAGCGTTCGGCGATGCCCTCGATCTGCTGTCCTCGCCTATCCGCCCAGCGGGGTAGCATCAGGATTGTCGAAAGGATCAACGCCCCACCCATCAAACCGAAAGGTGCACTCGGGAGAGCTGCCTTAGGGTCGCCAAAAAAGAAACCGCTGGCTATTGAGACAAGCGCTACTATCACGAATACGCTGCCTAGAATAAGATTCGATTTCGCGTTTCCCTTTCGAGTCCCAAACCGCACGCGGTGCCCGCCGTCTGACCGCTCGACGATGGCGTATAGGTTGCTGTTGCGCCACTCTCGCACAGTTCCAGTCGAACGCTCCTTCCCCTTTGCATCGAACGTGTAGCGCAGGTCCGACACCAGCACCTCCCACTCATCGTCCGTCAGCGGCGCGTCGAGGTAGACGGTACGCGAAACGCCGACGGGAAGCCCAAAGTAGCGAGTGGGCGGCGGTGCGGGTTCGAGGCGGTCGAGCGAGGCGGCTGCTCGGGCGACAAACGCGGGTGAAAGCCCGGCTTCCTCGCCGATCTGCGTCAGTTCAGCCAGCGTCAAGCCATCGTCGGATCCCAGGCGACGCTGCACTTCGTCCTGCTCCTCGGCGGCGCGGGCGAAGATGGCCCGGATTTCGGTTTCGTCGTAGCGGCGCTCGGACATAGCAGCGAGTGTGTGGGGAAATCAGATGTACGAGGCGGATACGCGGCTGTTGCGCCCAGGCAGCAGATGACCAGGCAGGAATCGTCATCGTCGCGTAGGGGGCCGGGCGGACCGTCGTACCTTGTGAGGATACCGTTTTCCGTTTTTTCCCGCTCTCGTTTTGGCCCGCAGCTTCATCAAGTCCCTCGATCTCACCTCGCGCGCGCAGGAGAAAACCCGCCTCGACGAGGCCAAAGCCGACGCCAAAGCCTCGTCCGGCGACGAACTGCCCGAAGTGTCGGTCTCGCAATTGCCCGAGCCGCTCCAAGATGCCGTTGCGTCAGCAGGATGGGACAGCCTGATGCCGGTCCAGCAGAAGAGCATTCCGCCGCTCCTCGAAGGCCGCGACCTGATCGTGCAGTCCAAAACCGGCTCGGGCAAGACCGGCGCGTTTTTGCTCCCGCTCTTTCAAACGCTCGACCCTGACGAACAGAAGGTCCAGGCGCTGATCATGGCGCCGACGCGCGAGTTGGCGCGGCAGATCCACGCCGAGTTTGAGCGGTTGGGCGGCGGGTCCGGCCTGACGAGCGTCCTCGTCTACGGCGGCGTGTCGTACGAGCAGCAGAATGCGGCGCTGAGAGGCGGCGTCCAGGTCGTCATCGGAACGCCCGGGCGTATCCTCGACCACTTGGAGCGCCGCACATTCACCCTCGACGCCTTGCGCGCGCTGATTCTCGACGAGGCCGACGAGATGCTGTCGATGGGCTTCTACCCGGCGATGCGTCGCTTGAAGCGCTACTTGCCTCGCAAGCGCCAGTCGATGATGTTCTCGGCGACGATGCCCGGCGCCGTCCGCGCGCTCGCCAAAGAGTTTCTCAACGAACCCGACTTCCTCGCCCTCGCCAGTGGCAACGTCAACGTGAGCGGAATCTCGCACCGTTACTACGTCGTCGATGGGATGGAGAAAGACCGGACACTGGTGCGGCTGATCGAGATGGAAAACCCCAAGTCGGCGATCATCTTTTGCAACACCAAGCGCGAGGTCGAATACCTGACGCAGTTCCTGCGCAACTACGGTCACGATGCAGGCGAGATCTCGGGCGACCTGTCGCAAAAGGCGCGGGAGAAGATCATGGCGCGTATCCGGGACAACAACCTGCGCTTCCTGATCGCGACCGATGTGGCCGCGCGCGGCATCGACATCGAAGACCTGAGCCACGTGTTTCAGTACGACGTCGCCCAGGATCCTGAGTATTACGTCCACCGCAGCGGGCGAACCGCGCGCGCGGGAAAGGCGGGAACGGCCATCTCCATCGTCACCAACGCGGACAAGTCCAAGCTGACGAGCATCGGTCGACGCTACGACATCCCACTCGAACTGCGCGACGCGCCGACCGACGAGCAACTGAGCGAACGCTTAGGCGAACGCATCACCGAAACGCTCGAAGCGTCGATGCGCGAAGCGACAACGATTGGCAAGGAGCGCGCTGAACGGTTCGTCCCGCTGGTGAAGGAGCTGGCACAGGAGGAGCCTATGCTTCTCGCGTTGCTGCTCGACGAGATGTACCACTCAAACCAACACGCGCCGCCCGCGCCCGAACTGGAAAACCAGGAGCGCGCCGAACGCTTCGGAGGCAAAGACCGCGACGACGACAAAGGGCGCGGCAAACGCAGCAGCCAACGTTCGGACGAAGATGCTCCCAGCGACAGCGGCGAAGACAAGCCCAAACGCCGCAAGAAGCGCCGCCGTCGTGAAGAGGAAGAGTCAGCGTCTGACCAAGCGCAAGAAGCAGACTCCGAACGTCACGACGACACAGGCAGCGACGAAAGCTGAATGAGACGCGATTCTCTACAACGAAACCTGCCAGGCTCATACTTGGCAGGTTTCTTTTTGGCTGTCTCTCAAACCAGCGGATTCATGACGTCTAGCGAGCGCGCGAATAGAGCAGACTGATACCGAACGATTCGGGCGCGCTGTTCAACGACTAGCGCCGTCTCGCCGAACGGTTCGCTGATCTCTTCCGCACCTATCACGCTCAGAAGATTGAGGCGCCCGTCTTGGTCGTCAGCAGTTCGAGAGCCATCGTTCCGGCGAGCGAATTTCCTTTCGCTCCCAATCCTGGCGACCACACAGTCGCCACGAACGATCCGGGCAATACGGCGACAATCCCGCCGCCGACTCCACTCTTCGCAGGTAGCCCTACACGATATGCGAAGTCTCCGGCCTCGTCGTACACGCCGCACGTCAGCATGACGGCGTTGAGGCGCTTGGCCTGCCGTGGCGATACGATCGGCACGTCGGCGGGGGAGCGCCCACCCGTGGCGAGAAACGTGAACACCCGGCACAACTCCGTAGTGCTCATGGCGAGCGAGCACAGCAAACAGTAGGCTTCCATCACGCGCTCAGGATCGCCGCGCAGCACTCCGAACGACTTCAAAAAGTAGGCGAGCGCCCGGTTACCGTCCCCGCTCGCAAACTCGGCCTCGGCTACGGTGCGGTCGTACATCAGCGCCGGATCATCGGCAGCCTCACGAACGAAGGCGAGAAAGGGGTCCGGCCCAGGTGGTGCTGCGTCGAGCACCGTGTCCACTACAACGAGCGCCCCTGCGTTGATCATCGGATTACGGGGGCGCCCTTGCTCCACTTCCAGTTGGACGAGCGAGTTGAAGGCCGTTCCAGACGGCTCACGTCCCACACGCTCCCAGACGGCATCGCCCACAAGACGCATCGCCAGACCGAGGCTGAGAACCTTCGCGATGCTCTGGATGGAGAACGATTCCTCGGAGTCTCCCACAGTGTGTGTAGAACCACCGACCGTACGCAGGGACATACCGAAGCGGCCAAGGGGCACTTCTCCTAGCGGGGCGATGTAGTCTGCAACCCGGCCTTGGCTCAGTAGCGGACGGCATTCTTCTCTAATCTCAGTGAGAATACGCGTGTAGTCCATGAGGCTTACTTCCGATGGTATGATCCGACTGCACGGTGTGTCGAGAGTGGGTTCACGCCTCAGGTTTTCAACGCAGTCGCTCGTAAGACGCTTTCTACCGCCTCACCGTCACACCAGCGGCTTTCCGGTATCTAGCGGACGCGATGCTGGAGCGGCGCGATAGCGAGCGATGCGGGCGCGCTGCTCGACGATCTCGGTCGCCAGTTTGTAGGCGATGAAGCCTGTTACGCCAAAGCAGACGCTGTAAAATGGATCGGTAAACGGTTCAGCGACGACTCGCTCGAATAGCCATGCCATGATGCCCGTCGCCACGCCGCCCGCTGCGGCAAAGATGACAACGTAGAGAACCCAAAGGCCGAGAGCGGGCAGAATGGTGCGCATATGGGCGGACAAAAAAAGAGGAGTGGGAAACCGCAAAATAGTGCGCCTCACAACGTCGCGGACATCGGCTCCTCATCCAACGAAGCCTGAACGACCGCATTTGGGAGCGTAACCGTGATGGTGATGCGCTGCCTAGGGTGACCGTGAAAGGCGAGGGTCGCGCCGATCACATCCGCGATCAGGTATCAGAGCGCTAATCCCAGCCTCATGCCTTCGTAATTGGTACTATCGCTCCACCTGCTCCACACGTGAGCGACACACCCTGCGGGGTGGCTCAGGCCATCACCCCTCTCCGAAAGAGCGTGTCCGAGACGTGGTCGGGGACGGCGCTCAGGTCGCGGAACGCACGAGCGCGCTCGCGGATGGCGTTGTCGTCCAAGTCGGCTAGGCGGGCCGGGCCGAATGCTTCGACGCAGTGCGAGGCCATCACGCTGCCGTAGACGACGGCAGACTTGATCGTGTCGAGCGTCACGTCGCCTGCCCAGTCGAGGTAACCTGCAAAGCCGCCAAGGAACGTATCTCCGGCGCCAGTGGGGTCTTGAATGTCTTCGATGGGAAGCGCTGGGGCGACGAAGATCTGCTCGTCGTGCAGCAGTAGCGCGCCGTGCTCGCCCTTGGTGACGACGAGCGTCTGCGGTCCCATCGCGCGCACTTTACGCGCTGCCGTGATCAGGTTCGGCTCTCCGGCGAGTTCGCGGACTTCGGCATCGTTGGCGGCGAGCACGTCGACCTTTTTGAGCACTTCGCGCAGCGTGTCCGGCGTGTGCTCGATCCAGAAGTTCATCGTATCGAGGATCGTCAAGCGTGGCGAGTCGAGTTGGTCGAGTACTTGGAGTTGCACGCTCGGATCGAGGTTACCCAGACACACGATATCGGCATCGCGGTAGCGGACGGGCAGCTTCGGCTCGAACGTCGCCAGCACGTTGAGGTGCGTCGCCAGCGTGTCGCGCATGTTCATGTCGTAGTGGTAGCGCCCTTCCCACGCGAACGTCTTGCCTTCGGGCTGCACTTCGAGTCCTTCCAGATCAACCCCTGCGTGGGCCAGCGTAGCCCGGTAGTCGTCCGGAAAGTCGCCGCCTACCACACCGACGAGCCGAACGTCCTGAGCGAAGTAGCGCGCCGAGAGCGTGATGTAGGAGGCGCTACCGCCGAGCACGCGCTGAGGTGCTTGAAACGGGGTTTCGATGGTATCGAACGCTACGGTTCCTACGGCGAGGACGCTCATGGCAAGGGAGTTGAGAAGGCGCGGACGTGAAGCGTACCGAAGGGGCACAGCCGAAAAAGGTACGGCCCCTCACCCTCCAGAGAGAGCAAGGGGCCGTGTAGATCAGGCGGAGTCAGCACCGATTCGGTGTCGAGTCTGCACTCAGCGAAGGATGCCGGTCACGTCGCCGATCTTCTTGACGACGTACGCCGCAACGACGGTACGGGCAGCCGCCATCGCGCGTTCGCTCATCTCGGCACCGACATGGGCGACGGAAGAGGCTTCGTTCGCCAGGTGCTTGCCCTGCTTGCGTGCCTTTTTGCTCACCTTCTTAAACTCCTTGCTCGCCGTGCCCGAGAACTCGTCGACGGACTGATAGGCATCGTCGGCCAAGTGCGAAACGCGATCCGACGCAGTCGACGCATAGTCGGCGATGACTTCGCCTGCTTTGCTGGCTCCTTTCGATGCTTCGTGAGCGGCTTTGGCGCTTCCGGCAGCAATCGCGGCTCCGGCTACGGCAGCGCTCTTCAAGATCTCCTCGCCCAGCGACGACGCGCGCTCGCCGACCTGATGCGCGCCGCTCTGGACGCGCTGCTTGAAGGTCGGAGGCGGCGGCGGGCTGAATGCCGAGCCGATGGCACGCCCGAGGAGCAATCCACCGCCGACTGCGATGGCTACGGCAATCGCGGGGTTGTCTTCGACCCACGTTTTGACCTGGGTACGAGCTTGAGCAGCATCGAACTCGGCGGCCTGAGCGCGCAGATTATCGAGCACGCCCGAGAGGTCTTCGCGCGTCTTGTCGAACGTAGCTGAGAGATCAGCAGTGAACGATTCGAGGCGAGCCGTGACGTCAGCGGCGACGGCTTCGGCTTGTTCTGCTTTGGTTTCTGTCGCTTCGGAAGCGGAGGTATTGGCGGTTGCCATATCGGTATGAGGTATAAACAGTAAAGAAGGTTAGCGGCGGAGCGAGATGCCCAGGAACGTGCCCAGCGCAAAGGCGCCGATCATGGCGACGGTCTGATTCTGCTCCATCCATGCCTGCGCCTGGTCGAGCAAGCCTTCGGCGGTATCCTTGAAGGCGGAGTGCTGGGGCAACTGGTGCGACAGCGGAGCCGTCGGTGGCAGTGCACGCTTCGGCGCTATGGGAGGGACAGGCGGAGTCGGCGCGTCGAGAGTAGATGAGCCGTCGCCACCGATAGGGGAAGAAGTCATGGCGGCTTAGCGGCGACCGAGAATCGCACCGACAACGACGCCGACGACGAACGCGCCCGAGAGCGACGGCAGCGGATTGTCGCCGACCGTTTCCCTGCTGCGTCCATAGTAGCTGCCGACCTGCTCGCCGAACGAGACCGTCAGATCGCTGAGTTTCGCGTAGTACTCGGTTGCCAGTTCTTGTGCCTTGGCGAGCGCATCGAAATCGACGCCGACGGGCGTTTCGTTGGCTTGGGGAGCCAGACGCGCAGCCTCTTGCGTGACCTCGGCGCCGGTCGCGTGGGCGACGGGCTGATCGGGCGTGACGGGGGGATGGGCGGCCGAGCGTTCCTCGGGATTGCGGTTGCTCATGACGAAAAGGTGAGATTCGGGAGAGAGGGGGCGCACGCCCCAAATAGGACGAGCGGGTTATCTATCCTATCCGCCTCGCCCCTCGCAAGATGCTTGCGCCTGGGTGTGTAGCAACTTATTTACCCACCACGCCGGACGCGTTTCGACAGCCGCCTGCGTTGTGCCACTCTCTCCCCTTTTCGACCTCTCGCCCGTGCCGAGTCTCCGGTCTCTCCGACGCTCGCTGTTCCTGCTTGCAGCCTGCGTCGGCCTGACGCCCGCCTATGCCCAAGCTCCGTCGGTTGCCTTGCTGCCGTCGCCGAGTCTGTCGCACATGGCATCCCCGCTCGCCCTTACCAGCGACGACGTCCGCATGACCGGCGCCTATGCCGATGCGTTCGCTCTGTACGGCGACCAGCGCTACGATGCAGCCGCGCGTGCGTTTGCGTCGGCTCGCTCCATCGACCCGAGCGCTGCATTGGCTTCCGAAGCGACGCTGTTCGAGGCGGTCAGCCTGCTGGGTGCCGGGCAAAGCGCCCAAGCCGTCCGGCTGCTGACCAGTTTCGAGGCCGAGCATCCCACGCATCCCCAGGCCGCACGCGCTCGCCTGGCCGCAGCGCGCTACTTCTTCGACGCCGGAGATTTCGCCCTGGCCGACCAGACGCTCGACGTGCTCACGCGCCGCCTCAACGCGCCGACCGCCGAGGCGCGCGAAACGCTCGCCGAAGCGCTCTACCGCCAGGCCGACGCCGCACGAGAGCAGGGGCAAGAGGACCGCGCCCTCGACCTGTATCGTCTGTCCGCCGACCGTTTTCCCGATGCTCAGACGGCGCCTTCGGCCCTCTACGCTCAGGCGTTCCACCAGGTGCGGTTGGAGCGGTTGCAGGACGCCGCCAACACGTTCGAAGTGCTGGGCGCGCGCTACCCACAGACGACGTACGGCCAATCGCTCGGACTGGCGTTCGCTGAAGTCTACTACGAACTGGGCGACTGGCAGCGGCTGACGCAAACCGTCGAACCCCGCTTGTCGACGCTGAGCGGTGCCGCGCGTGAGCGGACGCTGTTCCTGCTCGCCGAAGGCTACAACCGGCAGCAGCGCTACGACGAAGCAGTCGGCCACTACCGCACACTGCTCGCCGATTTTGCCGGAGGAGGCTACTACGCCCGCAGCCTGTATGGAATGGGACGCGCGCTGCTCGAATCGGGGCAGCCGGGCGATGCGGCACAGTTTCTCGGGCTGGGCGCCCAAGAAGCGCAGAGCGATAGCGTCGGATCGCGCGCTGCGTATCTGTACGCTGTCGCGTTGGCCGAGTCGGGCCAGACGACCGATGCCGCAGGAGCCTACGGACGCGTCGCCGACACGTGGCCGCTTCAACCCGACGCGCCGCGCGCGCGCTACGAGCAGGGCGTTCTGGCCTACGCGCAAGGTCGTTTCGAGGACGCGTCGACCGCGTTCGACCGCCTGACGCGCGACTACGACGACACCGCCTTTACCGACGACGCGCTCGACCTGTGGGCCAACGCTCGCCTCGCCCTAGGCGATTCGGATGGCGCCGAACGCCTATTTGATAGGGCCGGACGCAGGCAGCAGGGCGCCGCCCCCGACGTGCGCGACAACCTCGCGTTTCAGCGCGCCTATCTACTCTACAGCACGGGCGCCTACGCCCCCGCCGCGCGTTCGTTTACCGACTTGGTCGAGCGCGCCCAATCGCGTGAACTGCGCGGCGACGCCCTCTTCTGGCTGGGCGAAACGCGCTTCCAGATGGAGGACTACGCAGGCGCTCTGTCCGCCATCGACGCGTACGCCCGCGATTTCCCCCAGGGCGATTTCCTCTTCGCAGCCGAATACGTGAGGGGCTGGATTCACTTCCGCGAGCGCCGCTACGGTCCCGCCGCTGCCGCGTTCGAGCGCTTCATCGACGAGTACGATCCGGGCCGCGACGAAAACCCACTCGCCGACCGCTACGCCGACGAAGCGCACCTGCGGTTGGGCGACTCCTACTTCGCCCAGCGCAACTATTTGGAGGCCGCCAACGCCTACGCTCGCGTCCGCACGTTGAGCCGGGATTATGCGCTGTTTCAGATCGGTCAGGCGCAGAACCTGGGCGGGCGCCCCGAGCGCGGGCGTCGGTCGCTCGAACGGCTCGCACAGGAGTTTCCCCAGAGTCCGTGGCGCGACGAAGCGGCCTTTCTCGTCGGCTTCTACTTCTTCCAGGAAGGACTCTACAACGACGCCGTCACCGCCTATCGCAACGTGATTCGCGCCTATCCAGACGATCCGATTGCTGCCAAAGCGCAGTACGCCATCGGCGACGCTTACTACAATGCGGGAGATCTAGAAGCCGCCGAAGTCGCCTACCGCGTGGTGCTGACCAAGTATCCGTCCAGCCCGTTCGCCGCCGATGCTGCGTCGAGTTTGCAGTCGACGCTGATCGGTCTGGGACGCGACGACGAAGCAGCGGCAGCAATCGGCGCGTTCATCGACAACGCGCCACCCGCCATCGCCGCTCAGGTTCGGTTTCGACAGGCCGAAGGGTTCTATCAGCGGGGCGAACGCAGGCAAGCAGCCAACGCGTTCGAGGCGATTTTGCGCTCGGGTGTGTCTCCCTCCGAGCGCGGCGACGCCCTCTTCTACCTGGGCGATCTCTACGCCGACGAAGGCCAGACCGACGACGGAGCACGCGCCCTGCGCGCCGTTCTCGACCTGCCCGAACATCGGCGAGCGCCCGACGCCGCCCGACGCCTGGGCCGCCTCTACCTCGACGCCGGACGCCCGCGCGACGCGCTCTGGGCCTTCCGCCAACTCGCCGAGCGCGCGCCCTCCGACGTAGACGCTCAGACCGACGCACTCGTAGGTCAGGGCAGAGCGTTCCTCGCGCTGGGCGACGCCCGCTCTGCCGCAACCGCATTCGGCCAGGTCAGCGACCGAGGCGACGCATCCGTCTTCGCGACCGAAGCCGCCGACCTGGGATTGGCACGCGTCGAGTTGATGGCTGGAAATCCCGACGCCGGACGCGAACGCCTCCGAGAAATCGCCGCTGGATCGCCGTCGGAAGCCAGTGCCGAAGCCCGCTTCCGTCTGGCCGACGCCCTTATCGCCGATGGTCAACCGCAAGCCGCGCTCGACGCACTGGGCAGCTACGAGGACGACTTGGCTGGATTCAATGAATGGGTCGCCGCGTCGCTCGTCGCCGAGGCCCGCGCGTTCCGATCGTTGGGCCGCACGCAGCGCGCCGCCGATGCCTACGACCGCGTGCTTCAGTTGTACGCCGACACCCCCTGGGCCGCCGTCGCCCGAACCGAACGCGACGCCCTGTGATGCCGACTCTTCCGCTGCTCTTTCGCCCTTCCGTTCGTCGCCCCTCTGTGACTGCTCGCCTATCCCTCCTCACGTGCCTCTTCCTGCTTTCGGGAAGCCTCGCCGGTTCGACATCCGCTCAGGTCCGCGGCGACACGCTGCCCGACCTGTCGCCGCGCGAGGTTGAAATCCGGGGCGCGTTGTCGGTCTCGTTTCCCTCAGTCGCCCGGCTGCCGTTGGCCGGATTCGCGCCGCCGTCGCGCGTGCGAGGCGTCGGCGAGGACCGGCGCCCGACGCGTCCGACGTACGGACAGCCCCAGCTTCCGCCCAGCCCGTTGGGACGCCCGGATGCTCCGCAAACCGCACTGCTCGACCTGCCGCCCGCACGTCGCGGCGGTGTCGAGGGCGGCGCGGGTAGCCTGCTGACGCGCTTCGGAAGCCTGACGACTGGACTCCAACTTGGATCTGCCGCCCGCGTCTTTTTCGAGGGTGCGTACGAAGGCACCGACGGACACAGCCCAGACGCGAGCCTGCCCACCGCCGACGCCGATGCCGCAACTGCGAGGGTGGGCATCGAAGGCAGCAGCACACGCGGCAACTACCGGACGGGCGTCGACGGCTTCTTCCATTCGTATCGTCTGTTCAGCGCTATACCCATCCCGTCGGAGACTGCTTTCATAACCACCCGCAGTGCCCCTCGTCGGCTCGGTGTGCGCGGCGGCGTGTTTGCTTCGGGCAGCCTGCATCCGGCTCCAGCATGGGCGTTGAACGGCAACGTGCGGTTCGACCAGACACAGTACCGCACCGGACTCTACGGCCCCATCAGCGACGACGATGAGCGCACGCGCGACCGCGAAGCCCGCTTGTCCGGCGGGCTGAATGCGACCTATGCGTGGGAAGAGTGGCAGGTGCGCGCACTCGTCGACGGAGCCGTCGCAGGCGTTGGGACGGACGTGACGCAGGCCAATCTGGGCTATGCGTCGACGGGCATCGACGTGACGTTTGCGAACGACTACCTGCGTCTGACGGTAGGACCGCGCCTGATGGCGATGCACGGCTACACGCTGTCCGACGCGGGATACGAGGGCAACGACGCCATCACCGGGTGGGCCGACCTGAGCGTCCGACCTTCGCCGACGGTCGAGTTCTACGCGCGCAACACGCCGACAGTCGAAACCGGCGCGCTCGACGCCGTCATGACGCGGACGCCCTACCTGCTACCCAAGCAGGATCGCCGCGCCAGCTTGTCCCCCATCGACGCGCGGGGCGGCGCACGCGTTACGTTCGGCGCGCTTCAGATCGGCGGATGGGGTGGCTACGCACAAACGCTCGACCAGGCATTCGCTGTCGAGACTACCAATTCAATCTTCTCCCAAGGCGGCCTGTCGCTGGACTACGGCGATGTCACCCGCGTGTCGGCAGGCGCAGACGTGAAAGTCGTCGTCCTCAGCGATTTGACGTTGGGCGTCGGGGGATTGTGGCAACAGGCGAGTCTCGACGACCGGAACGACGCGAGCGTACCGCACGTCGCCGACGCGCAGGGCTATGCCGTTGCCACGTATCGACTGTCTGGAGCACGCGGGAGCCTGCGGGCCGAAGGCGTCTGGCACGGACCGCGCGACGCGTCGGTCGGAGGTCGCCAACTCGACGCCTACATCGACTTCAACGTGAGCGCGACGTACCGCGTGACGCCGTACCTGGGCTTCGTCCTCCACCTGGACCACCTAGCGCCGACCGACTACCGCGAACGCTGGGCGGGATACGAAGAGCCTCCGGCAACCGTGCGAGGCGGCCTGCAGATCCTCTGGTAACCCTGTCGATCTGGGCGATTTTCGTGCGCTCGCCGGGTCGATCCGTCCGCACGCTATTTTGCCGCCTCCCTCTACCCCTCGCGCCATGCCCGAAGCCTTCGACGACGACCTGATCGCCCGCACGCTGCGCGACCTGCTGCCCGAGCAGTTGATGGCCTTGGACCGCGTCCGCGTGCCCGGCCTGGGGACGTTCGTGCGAGAGGAGACGCCGAGCCGCGTCCAGCAGACGCCCGACGGAGCGGTGATGCTGCCGCCCGCTATCCGCGTCGCCTTCCGCCCCGACACCGAAGCACCTTCCGCCGACTGACATGCTGACTGCCGCTTTCGCCGACGCGCTCGGGGTTTCCGAAGACGAAGCCCGCGCCATGCTCCTCGACTTCGCGCAACGCGTGCGCGAGCAGACAGAGATCGGCCCGGTCGAGATCGCTGGGTTGGGTACGTTTGAGCAGCGCGGGGGCAGCCTCGCCTTCCAACCCGACGACTCTCTAGCCCTGATCGTCAACCACGTCTACGCCGACCTGCGCCCGCTGCCGATGCACGGTGCCAAGATGCCGCCGGAGCCGGAGCCGCCTGCGCCCTCTCCCGAGCCAGAGCCGCCTGCGCCTCCTTCGCCAGAGCCGGAGTCAACCCCCGAGCCGCCCACTCCCCCGACGCCCGAGCCGACGCCGCAGCCGCCTACGCCCGAGCCACCTGCTTACGACGACGACGAGGTCACCGGGCCGCTGGGCGAGTTGCCCATGCCTCCGCTCTTCGCTACGGACGACACGCTGTCGGCGCTGCGGGACGCCAGCCGCGACTTGGACCCGCACGCGCACCAGTGGGCCGACGACCTGATTCGCGAGGAGCAGGACGACAGCGACCCGATGGAAGAGCCGGAGCAAGCGGACGACGCCTCGCCCTTCGCATTCGTCGACGACGAGCCGGACGCGTTCGAACCTCAACCGTTCGACGATGACGAGTACCCCGACGATGAGTTGCCCTCGTTCTCTCCTGCGTTCGACGATGCGCCCGAGCCGGAGATGCCACGAGCATCCGAGCCGCCCGAGATCGCGATTCCTGAACCCGACGTACCCGAGCCGGTCTACGCCGCGCCGACGCCGGAGCCGTTCGTCCCAGTCGAACCCGAGTCGTTTATCGAACCCGAGCCGGTCGCCGAGACGGAGCCGATGGTCACGGAGCCGATGGTCGATGACGAGCCGGTAGCACCGCCCGAAGATGCGCTTTCGGATGATGACCTGATCGCCCGCATCGCTCCCAAGCCCGATCACGCCTTACCGCCCACCGCCGCAGCGACGCTTCCGCCTCCGCAGCCGCCTGAGCCGGAGGTGTCACACCGACGCACTCCGCCGCCGCGCCGAAAGAGCAACCTGCCGCTGATCGGGATTCTCGTGCTGGCGTTGCTGTTGGGTGTTGCAGCAACGATGTGGTGGCTCACGCGCTCGGATACGCCCGATCCCACGCTGGCCCAAACGCCCGTCGACACAACCCAGACTGTCGCGCCTATCGACACGGTTGCGGCAGTGCCAGACGAGCCGGAGACGGCCTTGCGTGGCTCGACCCCCGTCAGCGTGCCGCCGGGCTACACAGTCGTGATCGGCAGCGGGGCAACGGCGGCAGAGGCAGAAGCGCTCGCCGCACCGTACCGCGAGCGCGGGTACCGAACAGGCATCCTGGTCGGCACCTCGCGTGGCAGACAGCTCTACCGCGTGGGCGTGGGACAATTCGAGACGCTCCGAGACGCCATCGCCGCGCGTGACGGCGCACTTCGCGAAGGCGACCTGCGCACCCTGACGCCCTCGGACGCCTTCACCTTCCCGTTCCAGTGACCTTGTCCATGACGCTTCAAACCCTCACCGACTCGGTGAACGTCGCCCTTCCCGCCGCGACTGCTCCGCAAACCGATTCGCTGCTCGACGTAGCGCTGAGTAGCGCGTGGATCATGGGGCCTATCGTGCTGCTGTCGATCCTGGCAGTCGCTCTGTTTGTCGAGCGACTGCTGGCACTCCAACGAACGCGTGTCGACGCTGAGACCATCGTCGCTCGGGTGCGCGCCTACGTTCAGAGCGGCGACTTGCGCGGGGCACTGGCGTTTTGCGCGGCTCAAGACACGCCGGTAACGCGCGTTCTCCATCATGGGCTGGAGCGGCTGGGCCGTCCGCTGAGTGAGATCAAGGAGGCACTCGAAGCTGCCGGAAAAGCCGAGGCGTTTCGCCTCAACGCCCGCGTCGACCTGATCGGCTCGGTCGCGGCGATTGCGCCGATGCTCGGCTTCCTGGGCACGGTCACGGGCATGATCACGGCGTTTCAAGAGATCCAAGCGCTCCAGGGCAACGTCAACCCGAGCGTGCTGGCGGGCGGCATCTGGGAAGCGCTGCTCACAACTGCGGGCGGACTGATCGCGGGCATCATCGCGTTGGGCTGCTACAACTACCTGGTCACGCGCATCAACCAGCGAACGCACGACCTGGAGCAGACGGCGGCAGCGTTTCTCGACGTGCTCCAGACCCCGTCCGGCACGACCCCGACTGGATTCAGCACGCATTAGACCGGCCTCGTCATGGCGTTTTCCTTCGAACCCGCGCGCAAGTCGCCCATCACGGCGTTCAGTCTGGCCAGCCTGACGGACATCGTGCTGCTGCTGCTGGTGTTCTTCCTGCTGACGAGCAACTTCATTCCGCAGAACGGCATCGAAGTGAGCTTGCCTCAATCGGCGGCTCAATCGCCGTCTGAGCCGGACTACGTGACGATTTCTCTCACGCGCGAAGGCGCCTACTTCGTCGGTCCGACCGAAGTCGAAGCCGCCGGCCTCCTCGACGCCGTCCGCGCCGTCGCCGAGGCCGAGAGCAAGACGGCTGTCGTCATACGTGCCGACAAAAACGCGACCGTCGACCAGTTCACGCGCGCTGCAACCGTAGCGCGGACGCTCGACCTGCGCCTGCTACTCGCCACGGATCAGCGGGTTACACAGCAGTAGACGAGTCACTTCGACCTGAGAACGTCGTCATACCGAATCCGTGATATGGAAGTGCAGTGTGAGCGGATGGGTTCTTCGCTGCGCTTGGCCTTCTTTGGCTTGACCCAAAGAAGCAAAACTCAAGGCGGGACTCGCTCCGGCTGACACTGCGGTCACTCGCTGAAATCGTCCAAACTCGCTGCGCTCAAACAGGACGATTTCTTGACGCTCGTTCTCTCCGTGTCCGAGACGCCGGACCGAGATCAGGCCAGTTCGTCGCCAGCGCCGGACTGGATTGCACTTCTATTTGCCGGATTTAGTATCAGTCCAGACTTCGACTTGAAGGCTGCGCGCAAGATGTCGGCAGAGTCGATAGATCGGGCGGAGCGTCATCCGCATGATGAGATGGCATGCAGAGGACAGGATTGCACCAGACCGAAGTGGCGTCTGGTTTGCACACGTGGGAGGAGTAGCCGCACGATGCGGCTGACAGCCCTCTTACGAGTCTCGCGCCCCGATGTCCGGCAAACCATTCCGATTTCGCCTCCAAAATGTTCTGTCGCTCCGCCAGCGCGAGGCGGACCAGGCGGAAGCGGCGCTTGCTCAGGCGCAGCGCGCTCGGAGTGAGCAGGCCGCCATCGTCGCCGAAGCCGTAGGAGCGCAGAACCGGCTGTCGGCGCAGTACGCCCAAGCGCAGGTGGGAGGCATTCGGTCGGTCAGGCAGCACGAAGGGTTTCGGCGCGACGCGCAGCGTAGAGTCGCCGACGCCCAGCGCTTACTCGACGCCGCCGACCGCCGCATCGCCGAAGCCAAGCGCGTGCTGCGCCTGCATCGCACCAATGCCGAGACGCTAGACACGCTGCGCCAACGCCACGCCGACGCCCACGAACGCGCCCAGCGGGACGCCGAGATGCAGCAACTCGACGAACAAGCCCTGCGCGTCTACGCGCGCCACTCCTCCTGACGCTCCCCCCGATGCGACTCGCCATTACCACCCTCCTCGCTCTGATCCTGTTCGCCGCAGGTGCCGCTGGAACGTACTTCCTGATGCCCGCCATAGCGCCCGAAGACGTCATCATTGCGCGTCGATACCAGGACAGCATCCGCGCCGTGCTCGACTCAGCCAATGCGCCGATGCGTACGACCTCGCTCTTGTCCGACACGCTGGCCCCAGCCGTTGCCGATGCTCTCGAAACGCCGCCGATCGAAGCCACCGACGCGCCCATCTCGGCGTCTGCCGAACAGCCCATCGCCGAGGTAGAGCCAGCCGTCGATGCCCCGACCGAGGCAGCCCAGGTAGAACGGCAGGCCGAGCAGCAAGCGCAAACCGAGCGCGCACGCGAACTGGCCGCCGTCCTCGTCAAGCTCGAAGACAGCGAACTGCGCGCGATCATCACCCACCTGGACTCCGACGTTCTCCAATCCGTCTACCAGCAGGCATCGGCGCGAGGAAAGACCAAACTGCTCCAGGCGATTCCACCCGAGAAAGCGGCGTTGTTCGTCCGCGCGCTCGTGCGCCCGACCAATCCCACCGACGGGTAACTCCGACCTCGCTCCGCCACGTGATGTCTCTCTCCGCACTGCTCGCGCGCTTCCTGCCGACGCCCGCGCCGACGCTCGGGTCAGCGCCGCTCGTCTTGGACGATGCGCAAAAGGGCGAAGGCTCATCGTTCGGTGCGCTGTTGGAGAGTGCACAATCCAGCCCGGCATCGACGCTTCGCCAAACGGCTGATCTATCCAAGGCCGAAGTTGATGGCGATGCTGATGCTGATAGGCCGGATGCTGCTCTTCAGCCGGAACGTGTCGGCTGGACGCCGAAGGTGGCACTCCAGATCGAGCCGAAAGACGAAGCCTCGTCGCCCTCTGAGATCTCCTCGCTGGGAGACGCTCGATCGGAGCGACTGAGCGATGGAGAACAGGGTGACGTAGAGCAGGTCGAGGAACGCCTCGACAGCGCGACCTCACGTCCGCAGCAGGACCGGTCTTCTGATACCGACTCGGAATCCGAACTATCGAAGGTGGCAGCCACTCCGCCAGCCATCATCGAGTGGACACCCCAAGTGCCGCGCAACGCCGAGCAATCGCCGCGCAACGCCGAGCAATCGCCGCGCAACGCCGAGCAGACTACGAAGCATGCCCAAGGCCAGCCGCCTACTTCGCCCGACTTGCCCGCTGCCACATCAACGGACAACGCATCGCCAGAAGGCACAGCAGACGCTTCCGAGTCGCCCCAACTCTCGCCCCGACCGGGCCTAGGCGAACAATCCGCGTCGGTATCACACCATGAGGTGTCGTCCTCGACGCGCACACCTCTCGTCGATGCGGACCGCCCCACCTCAACAGTGCCTCCAGGCGGTTTATCACACGAGGAGCGAGTGCCCATGCAGCAGGATTCGGACTCCACTCCAAACCGCTCGACACCAGCCCGCTCGGAGCAGACTACTTCTCTGCAGCCTCTAGCGCCCCCATCGTTCTCTGCCAAGCCACAAGTAGAATCGTCCGAACAGCCTGAGGGAGTCCCCATCCGGCACGTCTCCGACCAGCGCTCGGCTCCGTCTCCCGACATCGAAGCCGCGCCTTCGGCGACGCCCGAAGGCCAGAGCATGCGGTCCCGCGGCACTCTGGACGATCCGACGCGCCACCCCAACCCGACATTACACACAGCGGGCGGCATCCAAGAGGCGGATACAGCATCCAGTGCGCCACGACCAGCCGCTCCGACGCCGCGCCCCCGGTCAAGCGGCGAGACCTCTTCCGCCGCCCCTGCAGACGACACCGCCCGCAGGACGGAGCCGGTCGCACTGGCAGAGCGCGCTCGCCTCGCCGATGCCGCCGAGTCGCCACCCACTGCCGATGGTGATGTGGCACGTCCGGTTGCGGCGAACGGCGAACAGGCGGCGACTCTCTCCAGACCAACAGTTGCCGCTCGTCCCCTTCCGGTCGATTTGACGGTTGCGCGCTCAGAAGATTCGGTGCCTCACTCGTCGGTTCCGCACGGTTCGAGCGAGTCCAGCACCGCATTTGAGGGAGAATCTCCGCTCGTGGCCGATGCCGTCACTCCGCCCGCTCGTCAACCAGCCGCACGACCAGCAACTCCCCTTCGCCCCATCGCCTCGCCCGATGCGGAAATCACCGCGTCGCCGCATCAGGCCGTCTCCAAACCGGAGGAGACCGCTGATGCGCGTCACACGCCTGCTCCGTCGCCCGGCCTGGAAGCTGCTCTGCCATCGAACGGACACCGCATCGCTGCTGCGGATACTTCGTCCCTTTTGGTCGGCCATACGCCTGTAGTCGGCACTCATCCGCCTGAGTACGAGCCGGAGGTCCCTCGGCAGAATGCAGAAACCGTACGGCCGCTAGCTACTCCATCGACGTTGGCGCCCGAAACAGGGAAGGTATCCGCCGTGCGTCAGCCTCTTGATGCGCAGGACGCACGCTCGTCGAATCGCCTGACACCTACAAGACAAGGAGAGCAGGAGCAGCCAGAAATGAGCAGGCCACCGGTAGAAGACAAAGCAGGTAACGCGCCCTACCTGCGCTCATCGCCCCAGCCTGACTTTCACACGTACGCCCGACCGAGCACGCAACCGAGCGTCAGCACACACGCATCGCCAGAATCACCCGCCGAACTGGAGGCGGATGCGCCTCACGCCAGCCATCTAGGAGGCGAGACTACCACTGTAGCACAACCCAAGGCATCCGGCGCCAACGCGTCCGAATCGATGCGTCCCGCTGAACGCATCGCGCCCGACAGCGAACCACTCGCACCTCAGCCTCCGTCTGTCCGCGCCGAGCATGCTGCACAGATGGACGCGACCGAGTCAGAAGCGCATCTATCGGCACCAGTAGCAACCCGTGTAGCGCAGCAGCCTGCTCCGTCTACTCTCCGAGCAGCCGACAATAGGGAGATCGACACGCGCCCAGTCGTTGACGTGGCGTCCGTGGCGCCCGAGTCGGTGCCTCTAACCGAGTCGACACGTGCTGATTCCCGTGCCACCCCCATTGCCGACCTGCGCGCTCCTCTCTCCCATTCCGACGCACAACCCACAACGAGCACTCGTCCGACAGAAACTGTGGTGCCCCAACTGGAGGGCGATAGCCCCACATCGGAATCCTCGACGGCGCCGAACGCTCCGGCCCAGACAAGCGCTGACTCTCAGCCTGACGTAGCGCCACCGAACCATCGACCGGAGAAGAGTGCTGCCGCTCCTCCCCCGGAAGAAACTCCTGATCGCGAAGCAACGCCTCGCTCGGGTCAACCGGCGCCTCGGTCGTTGGAAGCAACGGAACGCCCGTCGCCGGTTGCAGCCCATCGGCCAGCCGCTCTGCCTACAACCACTGACCAACCGGCAGCGACCGCAACGCCCAGTTCGGTTCGGGCAGAGTCCATCGTTCAGGCATATCCGCGCGACGAACAGATCGTCGCGCCGACACTGGAGGTCTCGACTCCTCCAGCCGAACCCTCTGACGATGCCGCGCCAGACCCGCTCGTTTCTGCCTCAGACGACGCTCCACATGCCGATGGAGACGACAATGACCAGTCCTCTCCTCAGGACCAGAGGCCGGACCGTGAGACGGGTCGGACGGACGAGGAGACCTCCGACACGCCGCGCCGCGCCACCGATGAGGTAAACCGTTCGTCTGCCCCGTCTCCGCAACCCGCAGCAGTTTCCGACCAGACGGCACAGTCTTCCGCAGTGTCGGCTCCAGACGCGCCCACGAATCCGCTTTCCGAACGCCCAAGTACGCTCGATTCGGCACTCGAACTAGAGCTTTCTGAGGCGCTTTCCGACGGCGACTGGAACGAGGCCGAAGCCGACGCTACAGAGGCGAATGGACTGCGCTCAGGAGCAGAAACCGTGGCGCCGCGCTCAGACGTCCGAGCAGCACAATCGGCGCCTCAGGCACGCTCAGCGGCCTTTTCAACACGTTGGGCACCTGTTGTAGCCGAGATCCGAGCGTCGCTGAGCAGCGGCGAGAACGGGTGGCAGCAGATGCAAATCGAACTCGACGGCGGAGGCGGATCGGTGACCGTCCGGGCGCGACGTGACGCCGAGCGCGTGATCGTATCGGTGGGCTTTACCGACCCCTCGGTTCGGGCGCAGGCGATGGCTTCGGCAGACCGTTTGCATGAGTCGCTTCAAGCCGAGTTCGGCTCCAACGTCGACTTCTCGTTCGACGCCCAAGCCAACACGCGCGACGAATCGACCGACCGCTCGCCCCACTCGCCTTCCACCACCCGCTCCCGCCCCGACGCGCGCGCCGCTCTCTCTACCGCACCGACGACCGCACGCCCGACGCTGGGCGCCCAAGCCTCCCGCGAATGGGTCGGCTAACTCCGACCTCTCCCTCTGACATGACGATTACCGACACGCCCAACTACGCGATCTCGCTCGGCGCAGGCAGCACGCCGACGGCGCCGAACAACGATCTGGGCAAGGACGCGTTCTTGCAACTGCTCGTGACGCAGCTCCAGAACCAGGACCCGACGAATCCGCAGGACGGCGGCGAGTTCGTCGCCCAGCTCGCCACGTTCAGCCAGGTCGAGCAGTTGACGACGATGAACGAATCCATCGGCTTCATGAGCGGCCAGTTGAGCGGGCAGAACGACACGCTCATCGGCATCCTCAACGGCGTCGGCTCGATTGGGTCGACGGGCGCACCGGCTGGACCGTCGCTCGTCCAGGCCGCCGCGCTGATCGGACGCACCGCCGAGGTACCCGGTGCCCAGGCCGTTGCCGGAGGCGGGCAGAGCGCCGACTTCACCTATCGACTGGCCAGCGAAAGCGACGTCGCGACGGTCTCGATCCGCGATGCGAGCGGCAACGTCGTCCGTACGGTCGGCTTGGATTCGCAGCAGCCCGGCGAACACAGACTTTCGTTCGACGGCAAGGACGACGACGGCAACGTGCTTCCCGAAGGCACCTACACCGCCACGATCAACGGCCTGACGACGCAAGGAAAAGGCTTCAACGCCGAGATGTTCACGCGCGGCGAGATCACCAGAGTCGGTCAGCAAGGCGGCTCGCTATCGGTCTGGATGGGCAGACTCCGCGTCTCCGCCGACTCGCTCTCCAGCATCGGCTGACGCCAATTCCTTACCACTTGCTGATCCCAAGACCACGCTCAACCAACCACCAGCCCGGCATCGCCGGACCCCTACTTCACGCCCCCCAACCTCCACACTTCTATGATCCGCTCACTCCGCACCGGCATCACCGGCCTTCAGGCCAACCAGACGCGCATGGACGTCATCGGCAACAACATCGCCAACGTCAACACGCACGCCTTCAAGCGCGGACGCGCCGCGTTCGCCGAACTGCTCGGCCAGCAACTCGTCGGCGTGGGCCGTCAGGGAGGCGGTTCGAGCGTCAACCCGGCTGAAGTCGGCATGGGTACGGCTGTTTCGTCCATCGACCGCAACTGGAACCAGGGCGGCTTTGAGTTCACCAACATCGGCACCGACCTGTCGATCAATGGCGAGGGCTTCTTCATCGCACGCGAAGCTGGAGCGGGCGACCGTAACATCCTCACGCGCGCTGGAAACTTCAGCTTCAACGACGACGGTCAACTCGTGACGGCCAACGGACTGAACGTCCAGGGCTGGCGCTTCGGCGAGGACGGCTCGCTCACGACCGGAGCGATGCAGGACGTAGCACTCGACCTCGAATCCGACGCCGCTCCCAAGGAGACCAACGCGCTGAGCATCGGCGGCAACCTGTCGGCGGACGGCGTGATCGGTGAAAACAGCGGCGCTACGTCGTTCTCGGCCACGATCTACGACGGGCAAGGCGTCGCGCACAAAGTCGTCTACAACGTCGAGAAAACGGCTACCAACGAGTGGGAAGTCACCGACGCCTACATCGCAGGCGAACCCGACGTCGACCTGACGCTATCGGATACCACGATCACGTTCGACAACGCAGGCAAACTGAGCAGCCCCGCCGTTGGAGCCGACGGTCGCGTCTCGATCACGGCCAACGGCGCCAACTACCCCAACACGGGCGACGGCACGGCAGGCAGCGAGGACGACGTCGAGTTCACGATGGACCTGACCGGGCTGACCCAACTGGGCGGCACCACGACGGCCGTCATCAACAACCAGGACGGACAAGCTGCCGGATCACTCGAAGGGTACTCGATCTCTAGCGCCGGCATTCTGACGCTTAACTACTCGAACGGACAACAGCGTCCGCTCTATCAATTGGGCGTCGGCGACGTAGCCAACGAGCAGGGCCTGGAGCAGATCGGCGAGAACTTCTATGCCGTCACGTCGGCTAGTGGCGACCTGGTCGTTGGGCGGGCGCAGCAGGAGATGAACTCCAGCGTCGTC
>JAULKR010161790.1:0-25933 GCA_032356305.1 Prasiola linearis
ATGCGAGTTCGTTCTTCGAGCGCGAGCACGATCGGTCAGAATGGACATGGTAATTCGGACCAAGGATGGCGAGATTAATGCCTTGTCATTGAGATATTGGCCGTGTTTGCACCGTACCAAGTTCGGCCGACGTGTTCGCCTTGAGCGCGGGCCCTGTGCTTTGGCTGTACCAACTTGCGAAGATCATCCTTTTCGCGGTTTCAGGGTTGGCCAGATCAGCTGACGCGGTCCGCACGGCCCCGCAGGTGCCCGATCCTCGGGGGCGAAGGCCACGCGAGTACGCCATCGGCACCTCCGACGGGCCCCTGTAGATTTCGATGGCCGCCACGTCATCGAACGGAAGCGCGTCCACGTTTTCGGCCAGGTAGGCCGCCTCGGTGCCGTCGATGTACACACTCATCAAGCACCCCTGCCGCCGGGTCGAGACCAGGCGGGCCAGGCCGCGCCCTCGGTCGATGCGGACGCCAGCGACGGCCATGAAGATGTCCGAGAACTGAGATACGTTGCGAGAGTCCAGTTCCTGCCGGGTCAGAAATGCGCCTGTATGGCTGTCCCGCCGTTCGTAGAACCCACGCCGGTCGAGCATGGCTTCAGCTTATTGGAGGGGCTCCCTTTATCTTGTCCTCTGAAACATCAGGCGATGGAAGGTTTGCCATTATTCCTGGTCAAAACATCAACTCTACCTCAGACGCTTTCGTTATTGAAACGGGTGGCGATGTGGGCGTGGGGGTTTCCGATCCGCAATCGAAACTTGACGTCGATGGAAGCCTACTCGTACGTCCCTCAGGAACTTCAGTAGGTGATGGGGGCTTAATAGTGATTAGGGAACTTGCTGCCAGCGGCACAAACTCTGTCAGTTTAGCGGCCCCGGACACACTTGCAAGCGACCTTAAGTGGACTCTACCTGCTATGCTTGGAACCGCAAATCAGGTTCTACGTAACTCATCTACACCAGGTATTTTAGAGTGGGCAGCCGATCAAGGCGCTGACCACGGTACTGCAGCTGGTCTTTCTGACGGCGATCACGCCCAATATGCACTTCTGGCTGGCCGAAGCGGAGGCCAGAGCCTAATAGGGGGCACAGATGCCTCAGTCGATCTGACGATTGACTCAAGTTCGAACGCAACCAAAGGAAATATAATTCTGAACCCTTCCGGTGGAAGTGTAGGTTTGGGGAACGCCTCTCCAGCTTCTACTTTCGACGTCAATGGAGATATTCGAGTTGGGGAGACTACCAATAGTTGCACCGTTTCCAATAAGGGAGCCATGCGCTACAATGACGTTGCGAGCGTAATTGAGTTTTGTAACGGCTCCGACTGGTTCATTATGCAAGCCGCCGCGTGCTCCGACCCAACTCCCGATGTACTGTCTTTCTCCGATCAGGTGAATCAGTCTACGACGACTTTAGTCACCTCTGATGCTATTCAGGTCACTAGTATCAATTGTTCCGTTCCTGTCACAATCTCTGGCCCAGGCGCTCCAGAATATAGGATCTGCTCTGACAGTGGCTGTGGAACGATTGTCCAGGGCTGGACGAGCTCGCCCAGCTCGCTAGTTGCTGGGCAGTATCTGCAGGCTAGGGTAACCACGGATGCCGTCGGAGGGTCTACATTTGCTTCTACTTTTAAAGTTGGGGGAGCTGCGACCGTTTGGAATGTGAGCACCACGGGGGATTGCGTGAGTGCTCCAGTGCCAGGGACTGTCTGCGCGGACGGTACAATTTACGCAGGGCTCAGTTCTGATGGTAGCGTACCAATGTACACGACGAGGTGTGATTTTGGCCAAGCTTGGAATGGAGTTTCCTGTACGGGCGCAAGATCAGCTCTTACATGGAAGGCTGGAGCTGGTTCTGTAGCGACAGGCTTCATTGATCTCTCCACAGGTCAAAGTAACTCTGCTGGCATCGCTGCCTTGACGGGTGCCGCTTCCCCTCATATTGCTGCTCAAAACTGTGAAGCACTTTCCCTAAATTCTCATACTGACTGGTATTTGCCGGCACAAGACGAGCTTATGACCTTGTATTCAAGCCGCGGACCTATCGGAAATTTTACGAACAACTATTATTGGTCATCGTCTGAAGCCAACGACAATTTTGCTAAAGCAGGCGCTTTTCAGTTCGGAACTGCAAGTAACTTTTCAAAAAATAATGGCTACCATGTCAGGTGCGTGCGGCGGTAGCAAAGTGCCTTCTGGTTGATCGGGCCGCCTTCAGTGATGGGTACGCCTTTCTCAAATTTAATTCTTATTTTGCTGGTACCACGGTTGGAAGCGATTCTTTTTTGGAGACCCTAAGAGCTACATTACTCTACGGCCAAACACATAGGCCAAACAAACTCCACGTCAGAACGGCGATTCATCAGGTCGAGAGTCCTGGGATGCTGAGTTTTCAAGGGCGAAGACACGGAGGGACTGTGAAAACCCTCTGTAAGAATTATCTCTTTGGATTCCTAAACCAATCCGAATATTTCACTGTCGTAGGCTCGGCGAACCTTAGTCGCCAGGCCTTCCGCCAAAAGAGTAACAATTTGCTGGTCATAAAAGAGAGAAATTTCAATGGTGTCTGCGCGAGAATTAAAACGATTTTTTACAACGTTTTTGATGCTAGAAACGATAGACTGTAATGAGCACCGCTGCGGAAGCCTTAGATTGATGAGATGTTTCTGATTTCAAATAAAAAAATAGCAGCCGCATTGATCATGAGCCACCACGTGCAGCCCTCGACATGGTACCACGGCGTAATATCCACAATGACGTTCCAGTCGGTATCATCAGATTCTCATCTTCGAGTGTTTAAATAACGTCTCATTTCACTAGAAGATGAACTAAGACCAGGAAAGGTTCCCGGTTAAATTCTCTGTAAGCACTAGGTCAAGCCAATCCAGATATACAGTCAAATCTAGTAAGTGCTTGGTCAGAGAAACGGATCGAAAGAGTTGAGTTCTAACGGACTTGTCTGATGCCGCTCTGCTTACAGTAAAATTAACCGGGAACATTCTTTGAAATTAACCGGGAACATTCTTTGCAGTAAAATTAACCGGGAACATTCTTTGGGGAACATTCTTTGACCGGGAACATTCTTTGTGGGGCGCGTGGTATTGCAGTTGCTCAGGCGTGCGCGGTTCGGGTCTATGCCAGAGACCCGTATTTCGCGAGGCACTTGTGGAAGCAGATCTACAAGATTTTTTTATAAGCTTTTGGAACCATTGTGCCTCGGCATGATTTACGGAGGCTAACGTTACGACTAGGAAAAGCCATTTTGAGAGGAGTCGAATCATAGTCGTGACCTTACCCCTCAGGCTTGAATGAGTGGAGTGATGGTCCCGCCGAACTCGTCAGAAAGAGAGGCGGGGAGATGCAGGCTATTGGCAGCTCGACGTGATCTCTTTAGCAAATGCTTCGAGAGACTTTCCTTGAAAGCGAGCCGTTGAGTTGGCAGCGAGGACTGTCTTTAAGGAGGCTCGTGCAGCCATAAGAGGACTTTGTCCTTGCTCTATACCAGAGGTGATCCCGTCGAGAATCTGTGTGCGACTCGCAGACTTTTGGGTTGTAAGGCTTGTGGTGTTCAGGGTCGATGCCAAAGCGCCTCTCACTGCGATCATCTCGCTGAGCGAAGATCCTTCGGGGAAGCCGCCCTGTGCTGCGATCTGTGCCTCAAGTTCTCTATTGGCATTGGGATTAATCGCGCAAGCCTCAAGACCTGGGTTCGGTTCGCACGGGAATCCACCGGCGCGAACGATCTCTCCAATGGCGCCAACTGTGGATTTGACCACGTCCTCTTTTGGAGACTGAAGGAGCATGGACTGTGTCGAAA
The DNA here is from genome assembly GCA_032356305.1 of Prasiola linearis. Classification (NCBI taxonomy): domain Eukaryota; kingdom Viridiplantae; phylum Chlorophyta; class Trebouxiophyceae; order Prasiolales; family Prasiolaceae; genus Prasiola; species Prasiola linearis. The sequence continues at coordinate 3,812 of JAULKR010161790.1, forward strand.
GGATAGCACTGTTGATAATGACTTGAGTTCCGGTAGGTAGAGCTTTCACACCCGTTGCAAAATCCATCGGCTGGACTCGAACAAGAGCCCTCATACTCTGCTTTCCCATGGACCGGACAAGACTCGCATAGTTACTCGCAGGCTTCACACCGGCTTTGACTTGTGCGCTGGCAACTTGGCCGATAACAAGGCTTGAAGTTGTGATAAGAGCTATCTGCAAAATTTTAGTAATCCCCGTAAACATTTTTTCTCCTTTGTGGCGAGAGATCACTTCTTTGGGTGTCTCTGGACCATTTTTGTTTCTTTTAGTTAACACTTAATCTTTCGGTGGTAATGCATTCTGTAATTTATTCAGTTCCTCTTGAAAAAAAATCATTTCCAGCTTCTCTTCACTTTTCGTTTTCATCGCTTGAGCTGAGCACCTTTTTTAGGGCGCCCCGAAGACTCCAGGATTTTTCCTTTTTTTCTTCATTTCTCGAACTCTGGTCTGCTGGTTCTGAAGTTGAGACCCCTGGCTCGTCTTTCTCAGCTCCAGAGGCTTCAGTATTCACAGGCTGAGACGATTTCTGGTCGGACCAGGACTTTAGAAGTCTCTCTTTTTGAGCCTCCTCGGCTTTAACTTCTTCTCTAAGTCTTTCAAGCTCTCTTTCTATGACCTGGTCTAGGGGGTCCTGATCGAGTGAGATCTCAGCTTGAGGCTGTGGCGCAGCTTTTGGTGCTGGTTTTGTTGGAGATTTGATTGCAGGCGGCGAGGGCTCTGTCGGAGCACTCGTCTTTGTGGAATCCGTTTTTTTGCTCTTTTTTGTGCTACTTTTTCCGGTGCTCGGCCTCTCGGTTTTTCTTGGCGTCGTCGGCTGTTCAACAGAGATTGTATCCATGTCGAGTGACAAGTTCGCAGTCTTGTCCCAGTAGTCAGAATCTATAGGTTCAAGTTCGAGCTTTTCGAGATCTGGTCCCACAAAGAGAGCGGTGGCTTCTAGTGCGAAGCGGGCATTGTCTAGAAAAAACATCCAATTCATATGAGAAATCTGATCCGTCGATCGATGGGTGTGGGGATTTGAATCCTTTTGCGGGGTCGAGAAGAACAGCGCTGGGACTTCGTTTATCCAATAGCTACCGTGGTCTCCGACATCAGGCTCCGCACTGCGCGTTAATGGCTCTAGAGTTGAAAAGCGATCTGAATATTTACGAAACTGATAGAGCACGGCTTTTGCGAGTGTTTCGGTCTTCTCGTAATTTTCTTCAGTGGGGTGACCTTGTACCCAACGTTTTGAGGAGCTTTCTTTTTGCTCTCCAACCTCAATGATCGTCGTCGGGCGGTGAGGACCTAGAGGAGCGAAGCCGAACTGATCTAAAACGAGAGCGCCCAGGATCTCCTCATTGTTTTCCTTTACAGATTCCAAGTGGAGATCTGCGCCTTCAGAGTGCTTTTCCTCGAGATCTGTAAATACAACTCGCAGGGTCTTTTTGGTACCAAACTGAGCGAGAATTCGGGCGATCTCTAAAGAGGTCACGACGCCCGTGCCATTGTCGTCAGCGCCCGGAGCTCTTTCGTTTTCACTATCATAGTGCGCGACAATCTCGAAAATTTCACCCGAGGAATCATTGCCCGCTAGCTCTCCAACAATATTGCGAACAACCCCTTCTTCCCTCTCACTAAAAAAGCCTCCTCGAGACCTTTCGTAGGTCACCTCTTCAAAATAAGTCTCCAAGCCATAGCTATTTAGTGTTTGAAGAAGAAAGTCGGCCACTCTTTTTTTATTATCTTCACTGTACCGATTCTCGATAGAGCCTTGGTGATCCAGTGGAAGTTCGCCAGTGAGTTTTTGCAGATTCGTTTTCAACACTTCAGGGGCCACGCGCTGGCCCAATTGGCGCAGGTTGTGGCCAGAGTCGAGAAAGATTTCGAGTCGGGAGATCTCGTCGAGAACGCACTTGTCCGACGCTAAAGCAGAGCTCAGTGGAGCCAATATAAGAAAAAGTAAAACGCGAGTTTGGAAAGTCCGTAAAATCACTGTTGAGTCTCCTCGCCGTTTGCACTTTGATCCGGTTGGATGTCTGTCAGTGAAACGAGGGCAATACTTTCTGTAAGGAACCTAGTGATGGACTCATAGTATTGCCAGTTCATTTGAAAGATGGTGTCTCCAGCTCGATGATAGCCCGGGGTGATCAGATTTCCTTCGTAAGGGGCACTAGCTAGTAAGGCTGGTAAGCCGGCGTCCCAGTAGGAACCGTGATCAGCACTCCACCCCATGGCCTCTGAGCGCATGACGTCCATTTCGACCTCTCTAGGATAGGCCGAGAATTGCTCTTGCATGGCTTCTGCGAAGATTAGGCTCTTCAGGTAGGCTTCCTCAGAGGTTGACTCTTTATAATCCTCCGGCTCGCCGAGCTCTAAGACAAAGCGTGGTTTCTGATTATTCTCATCCCAAAAAGACGAATTGAGGGGGGTATAGCCATACATATCAAGGACTAACGAACCCAAGAAGACCTCTCCGCCTTTAGACGGTTGGCTGGCGTGGTGCCGAGAACCTAATTTCCCTCTCTCTTCCAAGTCCATAAAGATGAATCGTAGACTGCGACCCGGCGGATTTTCTGTAAAGATCCTCATCATGTCGAACATTGTGCCCAGACCAGATCCATTGTCGTCAGCACCGGGCACACCGGAACCTGCGGTGTCGTAATGGGCTGTGATTTCGATGACTTCGTTTGGCTTCTCTGTGCCCCTGATATCGACAACGATGTTCTGAAAAGACAAATCGAGGCTTGAATATTCAAATTCGGGTTCTTTTTTGGAAGACGGTTTTCGTTTCGTCTTTTTTTTGAAGCTCACAGTTCCTGTGCTCTGTTCCGTTGAGACGCTTTCTAGATGTCCTAGCGAGTCAATAAATTCAATGAGATATTTCCGGGTACGAACCCTGTTCTCATCACTACAACGGTCGCCAAGGCATCCCTCTTCGTCCATTGGAACCAACCCAGTGAGAAGAGAGAGGTGTCGTCGGATAAAATTCATATCAACAGCCTGTCCCGCTGAACGGGCAGAGGCCGTGGAGGTCCCCGAGAGATCTAAAATCTCAGTGTGATTGAGCACGCAACGATGTCCACCTTTAGTCCCCAACCTAGGTTTTGGTTCAGCAGAGAAACAAGGGGGCGACAGCAGACTCAAAAAACTGAAGACAAAAAAGAGCCGGTGCCAGCCCATGGATTTTAGTCGAGAATGCATTGGCGTCTCTCTTCATGGTTATTTGCGTTTTCGACCGCAGTTAAAAAGTGTTTCATATCGACAGGTCGTTGGGAGCCCACGGCTCCGTTGTGCAACCAATAGAGCGCCTCAACGATCGCACTACGAAGTACAGAGTTGGTAATCGGAGGGGGAGGTTCCACATCAGAGTCTGAGCCCTGAGACGTCAAATTGTCATAATCTCGAACTTCCAGCTGGTGAAGTTCCCGCCTGAGTTCTACGGCGAATGCACCGAAAACTAGATCGTCTCGAACTTCACCGTCACCGTCTTGATTCCATAAATAAGCCAAGGCCGCTTTGCCTCGAACCATCGGGTCGTCTTCATCGAGGGCTGAGTAACTGAGCTCACCGAGAACCCTAGAGTCAGTCACCGCCTGGGATAGTAAAATATCCGCCGCTTTTTCAGAAAGGTGCAATTGCGAATCGAGAAACTGTTCCTCATCATCGTTCATTAAGCCGACTGCGACTTTTTGCAGCTTTTCTAAGGGAAGATGAATATCTTCAAAATTGAGTACGAGTTCATGAAGACTTGGGATACTTACGGCAAGGTCTTCGCTTCTCGAAAGATCCCATAGTGCATCCATAGCCGAAACTTGGTTAGTTTTTGAACTTTGCTGGCGGGAGGCTTCAGCATGAGCGGCGGCCTCGGCTTCAAATTGGCGAGCCTGCTCCGGAGTGAGACTGTCTAGCGCCAGTTTCGATTGTTGGTAGAACCAACGCTGAATGCAAGGGTAGAGAGTTAGATCAGATTCCAACCCTAAGTTCTGAAGTCCTTTTTTTAGAAGGCCTTCAAGTTGAGACGTTGAGACTTTTTCGAGTAGAGCGACAGCCGAGTCAACGTGGTCAAAAAACTGAGAAATAAAAAATTCGCCTTCCCAATCCGAAGGCGTCGCCAGGACTTCGGAGATAATCTTGTCCAGGCGCTCTTTGCGAATACCAGTAACAATTTTTGCCGCTGAGGACGAGCCGCTGGAAGCAAGGACAAGCAGACGGAAGACGTACATTGAGTCCATCGTTCTCATTTGTAATTGGTCAAAATAGTTCTCCATTACGGGTTGCTCTTCCAGGGTTTGCCAGTGTTCCTTAAGGACAAGGAGCAACCATGGGTTGCCCTCAGAGGCCTTCAAAGCTGACAAGAGATAGCGAAGACTTAATTGGTAAACCTTCGATTCCTGGTCGGCAAAGGCATCAGAAGAGAGGAGGTGCCCTTTGCGGAAAAGCTCTTCATTTTTTTTGAAAAAACGTGTGGATGCTGAAAGTCCAGACGCCTCCAAACCCGTTTTGACTCTTTTGTAGTAGTCTTCCGATGACTCTCTAGCTTCGTTTTGTAGTGCAATGTGAAGATCGAAGGTTTCGTTATAGTCGAGAGCAGTAAGGTCTTCGAGACCATCTTCCGGATTGATTCGAAGCCTTCTCAATGCCATCAATGTCGCTTCCGATTTACTAGGGGGGGTGAAGCCCCCCAGTGTGCCCTCCTTGGATTTAATTCTAAAACCTTGCTCCTCTTCCGGTGTCGGAACAAAAAGATGGGACCTGCTATGGGCTTCGGGTTTATCGTATCTATTGTCTGCGCCCACTAGATGTATTCTTAAGGCTAGATCGCGCACCTTCATTTCGATCCCAGCATCGTCCCTCTCTTTCAACTGCCAGAAAAATTCTTTTACTATCTTTTTAGCACTATTATCTAGGGCTTCAAATGACGGAAGAGCAATTTCATCAACATCGTAAAGAGACCGAGCCTGGTGAAGAGTGTAGATAGCGGCTAGAGTCGAATCGGAGCTATTTGCAGCGCCATTAATATCTTTAATATACAGAACTTTTTTGCCGTCGTGACTTCCGCCGTCGATAGTTTGGAGCTGGACTGTCATATAGGCCAGAGGTTTCATGTCTATGTCGAAGATGTAAAAGACATGCTCTGAGGGCGCATAGGGAAGCATTCGAGTTTTATACTGATTGGATGAAGAGCAATCTCCACCGATACACCCACGTGCGATACCGAGATAAGGGTGGACCTCATAAATTTGATAGGAGGCCTCGAAGTTTTGCACGTCCTCCGAGGAGTCAGAAAAGAGGCGCTCGTTTTTGAGGAAATTTTGAAATACAGGTTTTAAAGTCTTGGACGCCCTTACACTCTGCTCACCATCGAGGCCCAGCTTCGAAGCGCCACTTTTAGAGAGGTCGTTAAGAATGTCGCTCACAGGGAGTCCTTGCAGGTCGATCTGTTCCAGATAGCTGACCACTGCCGCTCGCTCACCTTTAGCCGCTGCCAAAGCGAGGCTCGACCCTTGATCAAGGTCTCTCTTCAAAATCCATTGGGCTAAAACCATCTGGACCCATCGCTTTTGAGTTTTGAGACTTTGCTTCACAGTCTCAATAAGGGCCGTCAGTGTTAACTCATGAGACGGGTCTAGACCAATTCGTTCTCTATCGATTCTTCGCGAGAGAGCATTGTTATCTACTGTAATCCTCTCGGATTCTAAGCGGTGAACCTGCTCCTCTATAGAACCAGAGTTGAAAAATTCTTCTTTGTCAGAGCCATTCAGTACCGTTCCGATGGCTGTCATGATTGCTGTAGGTGATGGCGTTGAGTCGGGTAAGTTCAAAGAGATCTGGCTTTGTAGACTTGCCACAAGGCTATCATGAGAGGCCAAAACGTCTTCGATCATCTCTTCATAAATTCTTAAAAATTCTCTCCTAAGATAGTTTTCTCCCTCCGGGGTCACCTTACGGATTTGTTTCTGAGAGGACTTTAAGACTTCGACCTTAAAGGTGTAAGGACCCGGTTTGTTGCTCATCTTTTCGAGATAGTCTGGATCAACGTTTTGATAGTCTTCAAGGTGACTCGCCTCATTATCAAGAAGGTCGTCCATGTACTCGGTGGTAAATGGGAAATTTGCGTTTAAAGCATTGTCGAACCAAGGGAAGCTGCTCATTAATTGAGCATGAAGAGCCGATCTTTCTTCTGCTGTAACAGTTTTCGGTAGAAATTCCGCGGCGCCCCAAGAAAAAAACGGGAACAGCACCAACGCGGCACAGTGAGTAAATAAGAGAACACTGGTCGCTCCACCAGATCGGAGACTCCCACCCTTTTTGCAAAACTTATTTAGCCCAAAAACTCTTTCGATTCGTACTCTGAAAACTACACCCACCGTAGTCACCTTCCTCGTTCTAAAACCGAGACAAAAGTCATTCGTTTTTTGCAGGTCTAAACCGCAAACTTTTTGAAACGATCTGTTTGAAAACAGGGGAGACCTATCACGAACCCTCAGGTGTTCGCAAAAATTTTGCCTCAAACTTAGAATTTTAAGCGAGAAATTCGGTGAAACACGAAATTGCAAAAACTTCCTAAAAAATCTACATACCCTGTGAAATTTTATTTCTGCTACAAGATGAACTCCTGATCAGTGAGAAGTTTTTTTTCTAAGTTTTCAATTTTTCTGGTCAGTGAATTTTGCGCGATTGTGCAATGGGGTATTTGGGTTATTTTTAAAACGTCCAAGGGGACGTTAACGTCGAGGGGTGCGCGTTAATGAATGGGTGGGTTCAGGCCACTGTCGCTACAGCGAGAGTGAGTCTTATTGTTATATATTTGAACATGGGGTTCTTGTTTTCTGACTACGCTACTGCGGCTCATACACTTGCGCCGGAGTTGGTAGAAGCTGAAGATCAGTTTCGATTTCTTATTTATGTGCAACGAGAAATTCCGTGGGTCTTTAACGAGGGGACAGAGTACGACTACAACTTCTTCGCTTTGTTGTCGGCTCAAAACCAAGTGACCGAGTTTCTACGGACCGACGAAACTTTCGCGCGTCTTAACGAACGGCGTCTGCCAAACCATGCTATCACGGTCGGCATTTCAGATTCGAGTTCGGAAGCTCTTAGACTACCAACCCCGGATTTGTTGTCGTACCTTGAAGACTATCTCCAGCAACAAGACCAAGACTTGGGTCCGTCTGCGGCCAGAGAGGTGCTCCTAGATTCTGTCGTCAGACTTCTAGAGGATAAGCCGTCGATGTCTTACTCAGGAATCTTTACAGGTCTTGTACAGAGTGTCCCCGCTGACCAAAGAGCACCACTCTTCAAGATGCCACCTGAAGAACAGGTGGCGTGGCTTAAAAGGTCTCCGTTAATCACCGACGAAGCCTTGTCCGCAAATTTTAATTACCAAGCTGCAGGGTTGCCTCCGGACTCTCAAGGTAAAGACTCTGTAATCAACGCGCTTACCGAAATGTTGAATCTTGAAAAAAGATTAGGCTTAGGAATATTTTCTATCGCCTATCTTGGTGAGTTAGAGAACCAGGGCAATGTAGCGATCCAAACGATCGACAAGGCCGCAGTGAGTAAAGCTCTCAACGGAACCGCCGAAAATCTTCAAATTCCGGGCGTCTCCAAAAAGATTCTTCGTAAACTATTGAAAGCCCAGATCTATCCGATGACTTCTGTCGAAAATGTAGCCGGAGATTTGGCCATCAAAGGCGGAATAACGCTCCGCCTCGTGCCACCTTATCTCTCTATTTTTAGAGGTCTCGTTGGCGGAGACTGTTCAACGCAGACTTGCTTTGGGCTGCCCTACGCCACAGGGTTGTACACTTACTTCATCTACAGTTCTGATCAAGAGCTAAAGGGCTATGTGCAGTGGTCTGAAGCTGTGAGTGAGGGAGAAAAGTATATCTACCTTCACGACATTGTCGGCCATCGACTGTCTAAAGGCGCTGCGACCTCGGTGGTTGAGGGGATTCTGCAGCTTTCCAAAGAGAAGAAGTTCAGCGGAGTGGCTATACCTAGCCGTAGCCGGGTTCATGCTAACGTTAACTACCCAATCTTGCATGAGGTGTTCGACGCCTATCGCGAAATGAGTCCTGGCCAAGTTGTCTTTGAGGCTTTTCCCGATCAAGCCATTCGAACTGAGATTGGAACCATGGGGTCACGTCTCACCTTTGATTCGTTACCCACTGGCGAGGTTTCCTTAATCGAATCACAGAACCAATCTGATAACACCCATGTGACTCAGGTGGAGGGTCAGCCAGAAGATGTCCTGACGCTCCCAACTGTGATTCGAAAAGATGAAGGTTCGCTTCTCATTCTCAATCTCTTGGCAAGCTCTAGTTCTGTCGATGCTCTTGCCAGTCAGGTGCGAGCACAGAATCTCGCTATCGATGGGCAGGAGCGAGGGAGCAAAGAGGTACGCAAAGAGATGGTCGCATATGCCGCTGAAATTATGGGGACCTCTGCAGATGCCTATACTGAACTTTTTGAAACGATTACGGAAAAGGCCCAAGGAAGTTGGTCGTCCTATCAGCAGAGTTTGACGGCTGCGGTAGCCCCATTCTTTGATAGCGTAAAGTGGGATCAACTCAGAGACCAAAACCCATTGGTCTTCGCCGACGGACACCTTTCTCATCCAGACGCCTTAGATAGAGATATTGTTGGGGATTCGGAGTTCAAAAGAAACGTACGCTTTTTGATTGCACTACTGAAGCGCTGGTCTCAACCCAACGCCTTTAAAATTCTGATGAGTACTGCTGAGACCACTAGGAACCTGGACGCACTATTTCAGGCGAGGCTGTTTCGCAATTATCTTTTGAAACTCTTAAGGCCAGATCAAGAAGCTCTAGAGCAGCTCACTTGGATTTTCAATACAGGTCTAGTGCCGGAAGATCTAATCGAGCCGGGTCTGGTTGAGGATCTGGAAGTCAAGGTTGCTGACAGTGACGTCGAGATTCAAAAGGTTTTTGAATCTCTTCAGCAAGAGATCAACAAAGTGAAGAATAAAGGTTCAGGCTCACCCGCTGTTTGCGTGCTGGATTCACTGTAAATATGAAATTTAAAGTTATTTATAAAAGTTTATAAAAAAGGAACATTATGAAAACCCTAATCAAAAATTTTCTAGTTGTAGCTCTACTGTTGTCTAGTGGGAAAGCTTTTGCGGTAGTGGAAGGCGGATCTGAAGATCTTGCCAGTGACCAGGAGATCAGTGATGTCCTGCGAGATCTTCACTCTCGAAACCCTAGAGATCTAACGTCTGCCTTATCGCGAGCGGAAGATCCCAGTTACCATGTTATAGAGGTCGCTCAAGGAATTATGGCTCTCTACACCAGAGAGATGGAACGTGTTTTCCGTACGGCAAACCAAAAGCCGAACACTTATGTCCTCGACGGGCTGTTTATCGCAATGAGGGAGCTGATCGCTGAGAATACGATCGTAGAGTTTAAAAGCATAACCAACGACTTTGAAACCCGGAAGCAGGCCTTTGTTGGAAAGCTTGCGAATGAAGAGCATTTCGATGAGGTTGATGAGAGTCTGATGGCTTTGAATGCGGTTCTGGATTCCAGTGGAAACACTGAACTTGCAACCCTGCCTTCGGCTTCAGCGGCTAATGACGCTCAGACCATTCCCGTTGTCTCGGTGGAAAAAGACGGCGCCGTCAATATTCCCATCAGCGTTGTTGATGACAGCTATGAAGTGGCCGATGACGAAAGATCAGTGGCTGATAAAATTGCCGAGATGCCTGTTGACCAAAAAAAAGGATACAGCCCAGGAGCTATTGTACTTGAAGGTTCAGTCAGAATCATTCGCGATGATCGAATGCAAGAACGTCGAGATGGAGAATTTATGCCTATTCTCGCTCGCGACAAGGAGTCCAAGCAGACCTTAGGAGTCCTCGCTCGACTCAAGGGGATGAATCCGGCCCTCGTGGGCCCTGCTGGCGCCGGAAAGACCGCTATCGCCGAACATCTTGATGATCTTTTTTATGATGGAACGATCGAGTCTAACAAAGCATTGGATCAGTTAAGAGGGACCTTGGTCATAGAGACGACGCCCGCTCAAATTGGTATGATGGCGAAGTCTAACGATGACAACTCTCAAGCTGCCGCAGTTGAAATGTATCTCGGAGCTATTCTCGAGACTCAGGACTTTTTGAATCGACCTCTTGCGATCTATATCGATGAAGCCCACCAGCTTTCTAAGGGGCAAGTGGAGGCCCTAAAACGATTTATGGACTCCCGCAAAGGACCTCGTTTAATTTTCTCTTCAACCTCTGAAGAATTCATGATGCGGTTTAAAGACAATAGAGCTTTCATGAGACGGGTAAAACTGATTCCTGTGGAAGAGTTGACTGCTGAAGAGATCTTTTCAGTCTTAAAATCGACCTGGATTCCAAAAGTTCGCGAAAAGTTTGGCGTTGAGATTCCAGATACTATTTTGGAAAGAATTATTGAGGAATCCGACAAGGTCATGCCTGAGAACGGAAAAATCGATGGCTCGATCAAGTTAATCCAAGATTTAGCGATTCAATACTCAACAACACATGATGATGAAGAGGACTTTCTCGTTGGAAAAGCGGAGATGTCTGTGTTTATGCGCCAGTATTACGCTCTGCCTGTAGACCCTCAAGATCCTGTCGCATTTTTACAGTTTATGAACCAAGTCAAAGCCGACGCGAACACGATCGTCGTGGGGCAGCCCCGCCTGGTCAGTGATGTCTTGGACGTTTACGCTGGTCTCCTTCGTAACAAAAGAAAAAATGTGGCTACGGTCTACGCTAACGGAACATCTGGAATCGGAAAAACCCTACTTACAGAGTCTTTGGCTAAATTGGTTTTGTCCAATCGCAATGCTGTCTTTGAAATCAACGGGAACGAATATCAAAATGGGGGTTATGACCTCAACACACTGTTCGGTGCTCCGAATGGTGTCATTTCCTCAGATCAGACCAGCGGTAAGTTCATCGAATGGCTCGATGATCCAGCTCGTGGCGGCAGAGGTGGGTTCATAATCTTGAACGAGATCGACAAAATGCATTCTGATGGCGGCAAAAGAATTATGGAGATGCTGGACCGGGGAGTGATCACTGGTGGCGATGGCAAAGTTCGTCACTTGAAAAATGCTTTGGTCCTCGTGACATCTAATCGTAACGCTAGAATGATCTTCCCTCCGAGCTGGGAGTCATGGACTCAGAGAGAGATGGAGGCCCATATAGCCTCCTTGGACTCTGAAAGTATAAAAGAAAAAATGACGTTTAACACGTCGGGCACTTCTGAAGACGGAAGCAAAATGCTGACAGAGCTTATGGGTCGTATTGATCTCTTTACCCTGGCTGTTCCGCTTTCAAAAGAGAGCTCGCGAAAAATTACAGAAAACCTATCTGAGGCTTTAATCGCTGAGCTCAAAGACGACTACGGGATGTCCTTTGAGGTCGATCCCGCAATTTTAGATCTGCTTACGGACGTGGGTCACAACCCAGAGTATGGAGCCCGGCCCCTGGTCCGGATCGTTACAAAAGCGATACAAGATTTGTCATCCGCCTACCTGACCTCACCGGATCTCGTCATTGATCCTGAAAATCCAGAAAGTGTAGCTATCCGTTTAGATACCGCGACTAATGAATTTGTAATCACCTCGGGTGAACTCGAAGTTCGCATGAAGTCCCCGGTTCCTGAGAATTTGGACCCAATGTCAGACCCTGAGTTTGTCACGGAAATTTTAGAGTTTGAAGACAAGATGAATGAACTCATTTTTGGGCAGACCGAAATGGTCGGGCGAATTAGCCAAGCTATCGTGGCCCATATTGGAGACGCAGAGAATAACGACCGTGCGTTGTCCTTAGCGATTGTGGGGAGCACGGGAACAGGAAAGTCCGAGACCGGCAAAGCCATAGCAACGGTTCGCTACGGATCTAGGGAGCGCATTGCTTTTATTAATCTTGGAACCGTCCGATTTGAAGGCGACCTGAATCGCGTTTTCAATGCGCCTCCAGGTTACGTTTCCGGCAAGGAGCCGGGGGAGTTTGAAAGTGGCCTCATCGATAATCCAGAAGGCGGAGTCTTTCTCTTTGATGAAGCGTCAAATATGGGAGGTGGCAATCCTATTGAAAAAGCAGCTCTATTCAAACAGCTCTATCAGATCCTTGATGAACCCTTTTGGACGTCTTCCGCGACTGGACGAAAATATGACTTACGGAAATACATTTTTGTCTTTACCGGCAATGACGGCGAAGCTCTATTTTCAGGACTAGGATCTGATGATCTACGCGTTTCAACTTGGAAGCACAACAATTCTCGGGCGAAAGTGAATAAAATGCTCAGAGAGGGTGATGTGCCAGAAGCCTTCTTAGGAAGGTTGGCGGATACCATTCTCCAGAAGCCTCTCACCAGAGACATCGTCGGAACCAAAATCGCACCCAAATTCTTAGAACCTCTTTTTGAACAGGCTCGAAGTTGGGGCGTTGAGCTCACTATGGCCGAAGATTTTGCCACCAAGTTCGGGATGACCTTCTTCACTCAAGATGAGGGCGGTCGCTCGGTACGGAAAGTCGCCGATTCTCACTTGCGGACCTTATTCGTCCGCACGCGGGGAAAACTCGTTCAGCAGAATGCCGACATGTCAGATTTGGTGCTGACCCTGAGTCTTTCAGACAATCTGCCGGGCACTGTATTTACCGAAGACGCGGCTTCATTCGAGAGAAATGTAGAATTAAAGGTGACGGCGGCTTCTCGCGCAACTGGTGAAGAGGTTCTTGCCGAAACAATGAAGGTTACTGATTTCGCAGAAAAAGTCGTTCTCTTTACAGAAGAGCAAGCCACTCTTACGGCCTTTCATGAGATTGGCCATGCTCTTGCGAATGACGAGTCTTACACAAATATGAGGCTTGAATATATTTCTCTGCAAGCGCGTGAAGGCTATTTGGGCTATGCCAGATATATGCCTCTTCCTTCGCCAGAAGGTTTTACTCTTGAGTCTTTGCAATACACCTTGGCAAGGGCTTTAGCGGGTTCAGCGGCTCAGCAGCTTGCCGGTTTTCCTGCGGACTCGGGTATGTCTCAAGATCTCAAGCAGAGTCGAAATGTGGCGCGTGATGCCGTCTTAAATTCCGGTCTATTCCCCGAATTCAATGGTGCTCTTGGCAGTGAAGTGGAAGTTAACGCTCAGTTGCCGGAACAGCTCAATGAAGCCGTCGCTAATGTGACCAATGAAATTTTTAAACAAGCCTGGAACCTAGCCGTCGATATTCTTGTTGAAGGTTGGGAGCCGGCCAATGCTGCGGTTCGCAGGTTACTCGCAGAGGGAGAGATCTCTGGCGATACCTTCCGCAGCGTCATTGAAGATTACCAGGATTCACAAGTGCCCTTAGTCGCTTTGACTGAGGAGAACGTGGAAAAAACAAGGGCCTTTATCAAAGGCTCTGATTACAATTTAGAGGAGCCGGCTCAATGTATTTTAGACTAAGCGGCAAGCCGTTACTTTTTGTTCTTGTTATATTCATTGGAAGTCTGGCTTTTGGTTTGGGAAACGAAAAGCCGATTGATCTCAACAGCACAGAAATTCAAGAGGCGGTGGCCGAATATCTCTCTAAAACTGTTGAAGCGAAAGAACTTCACCGGCTTTCCAGCACTCTTGGGGCTGCCGATATTTATATTATCGGAGGGGCTTCAGCACGGATTGTTCGCGCTGTGGACCAGTACTTAAAAACATCTCCTGGGGAGCGAAAAGCTCTGCCGGGTAAAGTCGTTGATCTGTTAAGTGCCACCCAAGATATTGATTTTGTAATCGATGGCGACCAGGAGGTGATCCAAAAATGGTCAGAAGAGATCCCGAAGGCTCTGCCCTACAAACTGGGAGACAAGACTCTGTTTCAGGTTATGCCTCTGTATCCCAACCCTGAACGAGGCGTACTCAATAATCCTGATATCTTAAATCAGAATACGGATTCTTTTTCGACGGGGCTTTTAAAAATAGTTTCAAAACCTGACAGTGCGCTTGCGACGATCATTGATATTCGCAATCCTAGTGGGACCTCGGAAGCCGGCGGTTTTCTGTCGGCAGTCACTTCTGATAAAATAGACTATCTCGATTCCGATCGTCATGAGTCTACGTCTATGGCCCAGGAGGGACGCAATCCGAAGGCGGTCTCTGCGACGAAGTACTTGGTGAATCTTTCTCGTTACGGTTCCTCGTTTGAAGAAGAAGATTTCGAGAAGATCACAGAAATTTTTAAAACTCTGACGTTGGGTGTTTCTCAGGCTCCTCAGACGAGGGGCCCCGGATTGGCTTTTCCTGGAGTCAGTTCGAGAAGTCTAGATTACATCCTCGAACGTATCGAAGAAAATTTAATTAAAGGGCTCCTTGAGTCTCCGGATCTTAAAAGGACTTTGGAGCTTTATGAGAGAGCAGGAGTGAACGGTTACGCGGATATCATTGATGAGCGATTTCCGGCCCATTCGGATCAGAACTGGGTTTCTTCACCTTTGACCTTAAAGCAATGGATCGCCTATTTTTCCTCTCGCCAGTTTGCATCGGTAGATACACTGCTCTCGCAGAGGAATTCTAAGAACATTAACGAAATAGACGATCTGCCTCACGGTCTTCATGTCCCTGGGAGTCAAATTTTTGGTGGACTTCACGCATCAATGTTCATTGATAAAGAGAGTTTCGAGTATTTTGCTTATTTAGTCCTCGAGGCTTATTTGCAGCAACGAGAGGCCTTTATTGCCGACTTTGAGGTCGTTCAGCTCGCTGAAAAGTATCAGTTTTACGTCAATTCGATTGTGGAAAAAGAGAAGATGGGGGACGCTTTAGTTAAATTCACTCGGCTCCCGATGTATTCCTGCAGTTCGGACTGCCGCAACGATGCCCTTTCCGGTCGTGTGCTCTACAACCTTTTGGGCTTTGATGCGTACACGAACTTTTTGTCGGATCATGCTGTGACCTATGTGAAGTTCGGCGAAAAGTACTTTGAGACTTATGCCTACAATACGATGCCTCCCTACCAGCACGGACTGATTGGACTGGATGATTTTTTTTCCATTGATAAGCTTGAACAGGAAAAAGGTTTCGATGTGATGGTGGGAGTTCCTGCTGAGCCAAAACCCGGAAACACCTTAGAAGACTTTGGCCGTGACCTTTTTTGGACCGAAGATGGAGAGTCCAACGTCAACGCTGTCAGCTTGAGTCTGCTGTTGGGCTTCTTTGAAAAAGTTGTGGTGGATGACCCTGGTGCTGTAGAAGCCGTCCAGGAGATCTTCTATAGAACTTTTTCTGGAAACGAAAAAGCCGCCAGGAGCTTGGAAACTGTGGACTCAGACTTTAAAAATATCGATGTTCCTCTATGCCCCTTGGATGATGCTGTTTAAAATATCAGTGATTTCAGGCGTTTGTAATTTTAAAAAAAATATAGGGGCCTGAGTTTTTCTTCGTCGCCTAGCGTTAGCGTGGTAGAGAAGTCCATATGTTTTTGCTAAAGCCGGTCATGCCATTTTTCCTCTGGATCATCAGTACCTTTTCAATTTCTTTTATGACATTGCAGGTATCGGTGGCTCAGGCCCAAGGGCCTTGGGATACGGTGTACAGCCTCAAGTCTATGGGGGTTTCGGTAGAACTCTCCCGAGGCGAAAACGGATTCCGCGGAACTCTATCGGCAGATAAATTCTATGAGATGATGGCTGAGGTTCGCAGGTCTCTGGAAAATCCTGGAAAGCTTTTAGACAAACCAGGCTCTATGCAAAACCAGGCTGTGCGTATGGGAGCTTTGCTCGAAAATATCGGCAAAGAAATTCCTTACGAGGCTTACCAAGGGGACATGGAGCGTTTCGCGAAAAGGGTTCACCAGGCCCTGCAAGATCCGTCTACTGTATCGTCTATAAAACAGAATTTGCAAAAAGCGGAAATTTTCGTGAGGGCAGGTCGGACCGCCGGTAGCGGAGCGGTTAAAATTCAACTGCCGACAGACATGGTACCCGTCGGTCCTTTACGGTCTTCAGGGAAATCGGGAGAGGCTCCTTCTCGGCCACTACCCACGGCGACGACTCTCCATTCGTCACTTTACGAGTGGACAAAACTTGATGATGGCTCTCGGAGGCTGAAATTTAAAATCGGAGAGTCGTGGAAAACAGTCAATTTTCCAGCGGATTCTAAAATGCGCGGAGCGATCGGTGGGGCGATTGCTGATCATAAGCCAAGCGAAGTTTTTGATGCCTTAGCACAAAAATCGACAAGCCTTCAGATTGGGTGGAGCATGGCGAGCTTTTTGGGCGCTCTTGTAGCTTACAACGAAATTAAGTTTTTGACCCAAGGTGAAGAGCAAGATCCATTAGCCAGGCAAAGGCAGTGGGAGGAGCTGATGACTCCTGAATTTGGCGCCTCGTTAGTTCCTTTTGGCATTTACCAGTACTGGTATACCACGCGCTACCTTGGTACCAACAAAGTCTCTGCTCTTTTTGGTCTTGGAGAGAGGCAATTGGCTCGAACCAGTTTTCGAAATTTTATGGGGCAATGGAGCTACGGTGTTACCAGGATGGTGCCACTGGTTTTGGTATCCACAATGATCCACCAGTACGGTCGCTATTTGCGCGCCTGCAATACCTACAACGAAGTGAATTTTCAGAACAGCATTGAAAACCCTGTGGCTGGAGCTCCTGGACTTTCCAGTGAAAAGCGTCAAGAAGCTCTGGGTATCTGCAACGCCGGCTTTAAAATTTGGTCTGAAGAGGGCTTGGACACCTACGGACCGCTCTTTCTTTCCGGCGTGGCTACAATGGGAGTTATGGCCTCGCTTCCCATTGCTGGCGCTGCTGCAGCGCGAGCCGGTGCGCGAGCGAGCGAAGCTCTTGGGAAAACAAGACTCGCCGAAAGGTTGAGCCACGGGATTGGGGCCGGAGTTAAAGTGAGTAGGGCCGGTCTCACGAGTCTTGCCGCTACGAACCGAACTTCGGTTTATACGATCAATGGTCTTCGGTTGGCATGGGCCGGGAGTCGCTGGACAATAGGGGCAGCTATGGGAGCCAGTGGACCGTTCGCGACAGCTCTTTTGGCGATCTCGGCGTTTGATCTCTCCTACAGTTATATTTCTCAGGAGTGGGGCGAGGCGCGGTCGGCTTCAAAGGTTGGCGAGACCGAACGAGATCTAAAGACCAATATGAGTTTCTTTGCCAACAACAACTACGAAGAACTGGATAACCCCTGCCACGATTTTTCTCGGGACGAGTGCTTGAGCACTGTGCACAAAAAGTTGGGCGCCGTTCATGATGCTCACAAAAGATGGCGAGATTTTGTCATGCGCGAAGTGAGCGCTCTGTTGCAATCCTGGTCCAGCTACGTCCAGAGCTTTGCAAGTCGTTACCGTGCCGCCAAAATCTTTTATGGAGATCTCTTTGAGCAGGTTCAAAAAAAGAAAAAGGCTAGCGGTGACGAATCCGGCGACGCGCCTTTGCCTCTCTTTACAAGATCTCCTCTTTTTGGATTAGGGGCCCCAGTTTATGAGCCATTTTCTGTGACGCTTTCAGAAACGGAGATGGAACAGGCCGAAGAGATGATAGAAACTATGGAGGACGGAGTCGCGAAAGACGATCTCAAAAAGATTCTCGATGAGTCCTTTGGCGGTGTGGTTTCCGAAGATCAAATTCAGAGGCGCGAAGATGGGCGAAAAAACGGGATTCGTCTTGCGAATGAAGAACTTCCCGATCTCCTCGAGAGCCCGGAGCTTTATCGCCATGATCGGACTTTACTTAAAGCTTTGAGCCAGGCCGTCTCAGACAATATGGAAGACTTTTCGGCCAAAGCTGATCTTGGTGAAACAATTCTTCAAATCCAAAAGCGCCTCAAACGCGACGAGATTACAAGCTATGCTTGCGCGCAGAATGAGGCGACCGGAGCTCGAACCGAGATCAGCTCAGGCTGTGTTTTGCAGGCGGCTCTGGAGCTCTTAGGGACTCCGAGTCCGATGGGAGAGGGTGAACGTTATATTCGTTTGGCCAACGATATAAAGCTGGATAGTTTTGGCGTCGACCGCAGTCTTTTCCCCGCGCGCTATGGCGGGTTGGAAGTCCATGGAATGACTGAGTATCTTTTCTATGCGGCTCTATGTGGTCCCGATGCCGAAAGGAAACCTGACGAAATATTTAGTATCGAAAAGGGTTACGGACCGCAGTTTTCTCCGCCACGGTTGGTAGATGCCTCTTGGGGGTATTCAGCCTGTTTGCATTTAGCGAAGGAGGCTTCAATGCGTGGCGGGCCGATGGGTGTCTACAATCTGAATCCCTTCCAGACTGTCTTCTATTCGCCGGATTTACAGAAAGAGTATGATGGTTTGGTTCCTGTCCTCTATGACCACTTTTCCCCAGAAGTGTTGGCAGACGGTTTTGAATCTTGGTGGGGCAAGTGGGTGGAAGCCTTGGTCGAGCCTACGGTGCAGGAAGCTGAAAATAAATTTCACAGTCTTATCGTCGGCAAATTAATGAACATCGCACAGTACGGAAAGAAATCGGCGCTTTACGACCAAGACCTCAGCGACTCTTGGTGGCGTGGGGAGACTGATGTTCCCATGGGTGTGATGCCGTCGCTATCACGAGAACTAGAGTTCTATCTGAATGACGTCCTCATCCCTTTGGGAGAGAAAGCCGAATTTGCAAACCGAAAGATCTCGACGGGCGCGAATGAGACTGAGAATGAGATAGGCCTCCAGTGGGTTCACCGGATTTCATACCAGGGTTCTGAGAAAGACTATTTGCAGCAACTCGCTAGTCGTATTAGAGAGGACTTTCAGCAGCTGATTCAGCTTCGTGACGATCGAGCTTTGGCGTTGGTCCATTTTCAAAACTTACAGCAAACTCTGAAGCTTCTGAAAATTGCCTTTCAAATGGTACCCACCGAATACCTCGGAGATCCCATAATTGGTGAGCCCCTTGAGGCCCCATTCCCGTTTCTTTATTTTAACATTGGTGAGAATGATGGGAATTGGATTTCGGTGGTCTCCCAAACCCTAATACAAATGGACGCCATTGCTATCGAGTTGTGGGGCTACCATCAGGTTTTAGAGGCTTTCAACACCAATGAAATTTTATTGAAAAAAACGGACGAGAAATAAACCAAATAGCGCTGGTTCTTTATTAGGCGTTCAGTCCTGGATTCGTATTCGATGACGAGACGTTCTTCTTGCGACCGCAGTAGGCGCAGTGATTCCAAAAGTCTTCAAGCTCTTCTCCGCATTTTGAGCAATTCATATCATTGGGGTCATGCCAGTGATGATCTCGGTGAATATAAATTTGAATAATAATTACGACCACCGGGATGGTTGTCATGACTTGTTTCACCAAGAAAATAAGAGAACCTTCGGCAACCGCCGTGTAGGTTAAGATTCCAAAGCCGGTAGCCAGCAGGACATGATAGATCACGGAAAGATCGCGCACTTCTTTGTGGACGTGAATTTTCCAAATCTGAAACCAATAGCTGACAGAAAGCATCGCTACAGCAGCCCAAGATAAGATTTTTAAAAATGACGAAGAATCATCCATACCTGTATTGGAAGGGATTCCTATGAAGAAGTCCAGAGGCATCTGTAATGCATGAAGCGAAATAATGGGCCAGAGAAGTTAAGCGTGCCTAATGTTAAAGCTTCTCCAAGCGCTAGCCTCGAGCTTAAAGAGACGGGGTCCCTCTCTACTGCGTGGCGTAATTCTGGTGCGACCGGGCTGTAAAGCCTTTCCTAAAAGGCATTTTCCGATTGTCTCTTTACAAAGATCCCTCTGAAAGTGTTAATAGGGCCTGAATTTATCCGAAGGGGGATATATATGAGCATTTTAAAGAAAATGGGGAGTCTTGCTCTTTGCTTGAGCATGCTGACATTTACAGGTTGTAATGATGAAGACGTGCTTCTGGGTGTCGGTCTGATCGCTATAGGAGCTTCCAGAGTTAAAGTTGGCGCCAAGCAAAAGCACCGGCCCTACCGCCGGACAGACCGCAGAAGACGGCGCCGTCGTCCCGTGCCACCCATCCGTGGAGGATCAGGTCGCCGTTACCTTTATAACATGAGCTTTCAAGCTGAAAACCTTCCTGTTGAAGCCCCAGCTGTTGACGCTCAAAAATTGAGTGCAACTTTTAACTTGGACCAAGAGCATGCCGAGATGTTTGTTCATGCGTTGGAGATGACTCTCGATAACGACGAGACAGGCTTACAAAACCTCGGTTTTTCGGCAAAAGATGTTGTCGATATGTCAAAGTTTAAGCTTCCAAGCCAAGATAGCATTCAGCGTATTGCTGTTGGTTTCGATCAAGATGCTGCCGATACGAAAGCCATGCTCCAGAGCTTGGTGAACGAATCCCGAGCGCAAACTCGCAACGTCAATAGTTACTTGTGGGAGTCGTGCATGGCTGAAGGACGTTGGAAGACACCTCAGAATATGTACTGCACTCAAACATCCTGGAAAGGCTGTTCGCCAAAGACTGGAGCCACGTCGTGTGTTCCTGCTGATCTTGGTGACGTTGCCATTTAATGGCTTTGAGAGTCGAAAGTCTTTCTCCCCAGTCTTTGACAGGGCGTAGATAAAAAAAAGCCCCGGCGATCGGGGCTTTTTTTTATCAAAGCTCTGCATCGGATTTCTCGATGGAACTGAAACTAAAGGCGACTTGAGTTCCATCTTCGGTTTTTCGTATTTGAATCCTTTTTTGTTCTGTAATAATTTGCAATCTCACCTCGCAACCTGACATCACACCGTGCGGGTCGCTTTTCAGGAGGCTTGATTTGAGTATATCTAGAGCAGATAAAAAGAAGTGGGATGCCATGAGCGCATCCGATCGCGACAGAGTGGTTCGTATGGCTTGGGAAGACCGGACCAGCTTCGAGACCATTGAGATGCAGTTCGGTCTCACGCCCAATGCGGTTGTTGAATTCATGCGAACTCAGCTGGATGGCAAAGCTTATAGACGCTGGCGCAGAAGAGCCTCAGAGCAAGGCCAGTTAAAGCAAGAGGCGAAGAGTGGGATCAAATCCAATCGCTTCAAATGCAGTCGTCAGCGCACCGACGGAACTACCAAGGGTTGGAAGTAAAGCTGTGAGTCAGAAAATAGTCATCGTCCAGGAGATCGCAAGAGGCCTTGAGGCCTGGAGGCAGGATAAGGGCGCACTAGTCTATGCCCCGAAGATCTTAAGTAAAGTTCAGGCTGATTACTTTGAAAAACGGTTTCAAGAAATTCAAAAAGTGAATCCAGCGGCTGAGTTTTTAAAGACAACTGAAGATCTATCCACACAGGCAGAAGATCGCGTTTTTGCATGGGACGCCTCCTACGAAAAGTATGACTTTGGCAGGACTCTGGAGCCAAACGCACAAAATCGCTTGTTCTTACAAATCGATTTTACTGTCCCTGACTCCTACACGGGGTTTCGCAAAAAAGTAGAGCCTCTTCTGCCAACGCATTATGATGGTGCAATAGCGCCAGTAGATTCGGATGTTAAGGACCGCATTCGCTACTACTTCCATGACAATAAATGGCCATCCACCTATTTTGAAACTCGCAATCAGATGGTGGGGGACAGTTTTTCGTCGCAGTTTTCCTGTTATTTAGCCTGTGGCGCTTTGGATGTCCGATTTCTGTATAACGAAATTAAAGACTACGAAAAGAGAAACGGAAGTAATAAGTCGACCTACTGGCTTGTTTTTGAACTCCTCTGGCGTGAGTTTTACTATTGGCACTATCAAAAGGTAGAGAACAGTTTTTTCTCGGCCAATGGAATACAGGGGATGCCAGACTTTTCGGATTATACAACTTATTCGGGCGATGAACTGCGTGGGCTCAGTGATCATGCCTTCTGGCAGGCTTCGTTGAAAGAGATTTTAGAAACAGGCTTTCAATCCAATCGCACACGACAGCTCTTCGCGAGTTTTTGGATCCATGAACTGGAGCTTCACTGGCGCGCTGGGGCGACCTTCTTTGAAGAGCATCTCATCGATTACGATGTGTACTCCAATTGGGGAAACTGGATGTACCTCGCTGGTGTCGGCGTCGATTCTCGCGGATCGAGAAGGTTCAACATTGAAGGCCAGCTTGAGCGCTACGATAGCGACGGTCTTTACCTCAAAGCCTGGGGGTGAAGGTCTCGCCGGAGCAAGGAA